>CAUYSK010076865.1:0-18720 GCA_963575035.1 Avahi laniger
ATTGTATTTTGTTATAGCAGCCCAATCTGTCTAAGACACTAACTTAGAACACATTCAAGGAATTTTTTTTTTATTTCAGCATATTATGGGGGTAGCGATGTGTAGGTTATGGATGTTGGCGGGGCGGGCGACTGCCGCCCCCCGGGCGGGGGCGGTGGGCCGCACGGGCAACATACATAACCTAAACATCTGTACCCCCATAATATGCTGAAATAAAAAAAAAATTAGTTGAATGTGTTCTAAGTTAGTGTCTTAGACAGATTGGGCTGCTATAACAAAATACAATAGATTGTGTGTCTCAAATAATGGAAAATTACTTTTTTCACAGTTCTGGAAGCTGAAAGTCTGAGACAGGGTGCCAGAATGATGGGGTTCTGGTGAGAGCCCTCTTCCTAGCTTGCAGATGGCAGCTTTCTCACTGTGTTCACATGGAGTAGGGAGAGAAGGAAAGTAAACAAGCTCTCTCATGTCTTTTCTTATAAGGGCACTAATCCCAACATGAGGGCCCCACCCTCATGGCTTTATCTCAACCTATTAGTAATGACCTCCTAAAAGCTCCATCTCCAAATACCATCACTTTGGGTGTTAAGGGCTTCAATATAGAAATTTTGGTGGGATACAAACATTCTGTCCATAACAGATCTGATTTTACCATGGGATTTCTGAATATAAAAACATGGAATTAGGCTATATACGATCATGCGTCACTTAACGATGGGGATGCATTTTGAGAAATGTGTTGTTAGGCAATTTCATAGTGCAAACATCATAGAACGTACTTACACAGACCTATATGGTATAGCCTACTACATGCCTAGTCTATATGGAATAGCCTATTGCTCCTAGGCTGCAAACCAGTAACAGCATGTTACTCTATTGAATACTGTAGACAATTGGAACATAATGGTAAGTATTTGTGTATCCAAACATAGAAAAGGTACAGTAAAAATATGGTATTATAATCTTATAGGACCACTGTTATATAGGCACTCCATCACTGACCAAAACATAGTTGTGTGGCATATGACTAAATATTATAATATATAGTAATATAATATCAGATACAATTTTATTTTGAAATCTTTCGCAACTCAGATCTTTACACCTAAAAAAACATATTGCTCCCTATTCACAGGTTTGTAATTACAAAGTGTGAGAAAAATATTTTCTGTAATGATTTAAAAGCTCTTGCTTGAATTTTATTAGCAGATTCTTCCACCGTGAAACTGACGAAAGCAGTGATACTGCTTTCACAAATGATAAAGGTCTTGGTGTTATTCAAATTCAACAGTGGAAGAGTAAAGAATACACTCATGCTTGTCCAAAATTATCTCAGAAATGATACGCTCTACAGGGAATGCTACACTAGGACTGTTAACATATATTAAACATTTTCTGGAATATAAAGAGCTTTACTAATGTCATTATGTACATAATAAGCAAAGGGGCATAGGAAAATTCCCTTTTCTATTTTCTATCCAAAAATACATTTCTCAGCATCAAAATTCACAAAAGGATATTCTTTTGATTTTTAGTTAAGCATCATAGCAAAGAGCTCTCCATTCACTTATTTCAGATTAAAAGAAGACGTAGATGTAGTCCTTAAAACAATAAAATCCTGTGCCAAAGAAGTCAAGTTTGGGCAATTATGGGTCCTCCTGATTTCTCTTTTGGGATGCAAATAAAATAAGACCCTTGTGCACCTGGTCGTGGGGGCAGAGATGGGGAGATTGTGATGAAATGAAAGGCAAGGGAATGGGCTATTACAATAAAAAATACAATGCACAAACTACATTTTTTTGGCCCACGGTAAATAGATTCCTATTAGAATTTCTCAGTAAGTAGAAGGGAGCTGGGATCCACTCATTAGGTCTCAATGCCCAGGCTCCATTAGGGAGGAGGCTGGAAAGAGTGGTTGGAGGCTTTCTCTAATGAGACAGGGGACTTCCTAAAAGTGAAAGGTACAAAGAATATTCAGATGTATTTTCCCTTCCCACCATATTTACTTGATTAACATGTCACTAAAGAACAAAAGAACAGAAAGGAACAATGGAACAGGGATTTTGTTAATTTTTTTCTGAACAGTTTAATTTGCACATCATGAAGAAAAATTGATCCTTTTCTTATGTCTGCTACTCTGTTGAGAGTGTCCTATGTAGAAAATCAATTTTCTTATCTCAAGTTGGTTTGCCTATTTAATTAACTTAGTGGCTTAATGGAGACAAACATGATTAAAACACAGTTTGAGAAAGCTTTCAAAATTGTCGTTTATTGTATATAATAATATTTCATCAAAGATTTCCCTGTAGTAATTACGGTGTGTTTAGATTTTGTTTTCCTTGTACCGATGTTTTATTAGTTCTTGAAGATGATTAGTTCCGTAGTCCTGTAGTAATCAGAAACTAAAATATTCCTATTATGCCTTAATGTATGCAACATAATATTATCTGGGCTTGAATATTATGTCTCATATGAATCTGGTAGTTTTTTTGGTTTATCGAGAATTCTTGCATTGAACAATCTTTTCATAGTTGTCAGCTAATTAATTCAAAACAATGAAGAGTTTTAAAGATCAACTTTTAAGAAATCACTTTTTATATCTGCATAACAATTTTTAGCTCTACCATTTCTAGAGTAAGCAAAGAAAATTCACCTACTCTTGATCAAGGATAGGGAAGAAGATTTAGATAGGAATATATGTTTGGAATCAGATTAGGCAGGCCAGAGAAAACTTAAATATTATAGAAAAAGATGACATATTGCATCTTGAACTTTATTTACTTTAAAAGTTATTTTAATCTCTTAGTATTAAGACAAAAATGTATTTGAAGTAGCTTAAATTTTTAAAATTATAAGACAGTGAGCTTATTTTTCTCATTCTAGTCTAATTTTTGCTAGGTGTACTGTATCTACATTGTCAGAGCATAAAGCCATTACATGCTATGTTTTCTCCTTTATAGCCATATTTAGTTTTAGTTCTATAGGTAAACATATATTTATTGATCACCACCAGTCTTTACACTCTTAAAGTTTATAGTACAGCTATACTACAGTATACTTATTCATTTAACTATTGCTAGACATTTGAGTTGTTTTCAATTTTGCAATACTGTAAATAATACTACCCTGAACATTCATATATAAGCCTCTGTGAGGGTATGTTTTAATTTTTCTTGGGTAAATACCTAAGAATGGGATCTTTTTATTATATGGTAAGTGTATCCTTAATTTTATAATACACTGCCATATGATTTTCAAATGGGCTTTGATATTTTACGTTCCCACCAGAAATACATGAGGATTCCAGTGTTCCACATTCTCACCAGCATTAGGTATAATCAGTCTTCTTAACTTCAACCATTCTGGTAGGTGTATAATGATATCTCATGATTTTATTTTGCATTACTCTAATGACTAATGATGTTGAGAATCTTTTCATGTGCTTATTGGCCATTTGTATATCTTCTTTTGTAGGGTCTGTTGAAATACTTTGTCCCATCATTTTATTGTTTATTTTGTTATTAGTGAATTCTAAGAGCTCTTTTAATATTTTGGATATAAACTTTCTGTTCATTTATATGTCTTGCAAATATTTACTCCAAGTCTATGGTTTGCTTTTTCATTTTCTTAGATGTCAGTTTAATTTTAATAAAGTCTATTTTATCATTTTTTCTTTTATGGTTTGTACTTTTTGTGATCTGTCTGAGAACACTTTGTCTAACCCAATGTATCAAAGATTTTCTCTAATGTTTTCTTCTATAACTTTAATAATTTTAGCTCCTTTATTTAGATCTGTGGCTATTCAAGAGTTTGTTCAAACATCATCTCCCCTGTGATTCTTCCAGGAAGAATTCATCAAACCCTCCCTCTGTACTTTCATAACACCATGTGTAAATTTACCTCAGAATACTCGATTGTAATTATTTATTTAAATATTTATTTTCCCCACTAGACTGTGAGCTTCAATGCATAGTGAAGTCTTATTTATTTATTAATGTCAAGTGCCTACACCATGCCTAATATGTAATAGGCCTTCAATAAATAGTTGTTAAATTAATGAATAAACAAATATAATTACAGCATTAATTTCTTAAATAATTTTTATGAAACACTTTTGTGTCATTTCATTAAAATCTCACAAGAAACCCATGAGGCAGGCATTGTATTAATTCCGTGTTTATAAACTATTATTGGCTCTCCAAAGTCTAATAAATTAAGATCAGACTATTTAGCTTGGTGTTGAAAGATGTCTATGATATTATCCTCCACCCTTTCCAGCTTTATTTTCTGCTATTCCTTTTCACATATCCAGTGCAACAATTACACTGGGCAATTCATTGTTCTTCATCTATGCCCTTAATTTCTGCCTCTTCACACTCTTTCAAGTTGTCTCTTTCACCTTGAAATTTTCTCCACTCCATTTCTGCATAAGAATATCCTAGCCATCTCAAAAGCCACTACTTTTATGTACCCTCCCATGATCTGACCAGATAAATGACCAGGTAAATGTGAATGCTTCTTTGTCTACATAACCACAAACCTCCATCCATCCATCCAAATAAAATAGTGTTTGTCCTTAGCTTCCCACCATTTTTCTTTCAATACCTACCTCCTGACTTGTGGCATGTTCTCCTCTATTAACAGGTTCTCATTGCTCTCCTGTTGCCCCTCCCTCCAAATTGTCCTTTCAGCCTTATGTATCCTAAGACTGGAATTTAAGAGAACTATATTCCAACTTTGGCTTTGTCAGGTATTGGCATTAGGGCTTGGGCCCTTAATTGCTTCCTTTGCAAAGGAGATCTAGTACTGCCTGCCTTTGAAGGCTGCTCTGGAAATTAAATAATACAACGGATGGAAAAGTCACTTGTAAATTTAACATGTTATACAAATATAAAGTGTAATATTCACCATTGAAATCAACCTTTAGCTTAAATACATGCATCTCTCAATTCCACAATTGAAGACAAATGTATTCGGGACAAATGTGTTTTGGGGCATATGCATTTCTAACATCCCCTCAAAATGGCCCTTGACACCTGAGTTTCTCTGTGACCAAGGTGAACTCTGAACTTGTTTGTCTTCTTGATTCTTCTGTATTTGGCTTTGTGTTTAATTAGACACGTCTGGAGCCCTCTGTGTACTACCCAACATCTGTCCATGCTTTCCCATATCAGGCTCTGTACAGCTAATGTGAAAGGATAATGTTGACCTATTTTGCCTGATTTATTCATGGTTTTGCAGTTGTGAAAACCTGGCCCTAAGGTGGCTGTCACTGTCTTTTACAAGGTCCTGGAACACACATGACAGGAAAGGAAAGTGGTTCACACTAGAAAGGTAGAAGGTAAGCAAGTAAGAAAGAATTTGCTTTTGTCAAACTATAAAGCCAAAAGCCAATACTTAACTAAATTATTTTCTCCTGTTCATTCCTTTCCCTTAAATCGGCATTTAATTTGACTAGTAAGATTGTTTAAGGATAGAGCAATACTTTAGACAATTCAGAACCACTCACTTTGGTAGGAAATAAAATTTATTATTTGTTAGAACAAGAAGCATTCCAGCTTTTTTTAAAGCATGTTAATTAAAAAGATCAATAAAATTCATCTTCTAAAATCTTATGTCAGCCAAAGAAACACTGCAAGTTAGGATAATAAAATAAATCACACTGGTTTGATGCCCTGGGCCTTTTCTTTTGAGATTTTGGCTGGGGGGAATGCCATACTTCTTTAACTCACTTATACTAGCAGGTTATGAAAACCACATTTTTTTTTCCATAAAGAATTCTCTACTATTTAGAAAGTTTAGGATGGTCTTTGAAAGACGAATTTTTAAAATATCTAGATTAATCCATTAGTTTATGAAAATCCATAACTCTCAATTTCCCTATTCCTAAAAAAAACTCACTCTATTTTTTTATTTGACTATCCCAGTAGTCTATCTAAACTCCAATTTTCATCAAACAAATCAAGAGATGTCAGCTCTGGTGAGAAGAGGGCTTTGGAAAACAGAGCACTATTTGGAAACTATCATGGGGAAATCCTTCTGAAAAAATCTTGTCGTAAAACCTGGAAGGGCTCTGCTACTGGCCACAGAAGAAGGACGAAGGTGGTCACGAGTGTAGAGAAATCCAGCAACATTGGTGACATATCTGGGGAAGCAGAGCCCAATGGGGGTTGTCCATATCACAGTGGAGGGCCTGCAGATCTGTTTCTAGGACCTGCAGGGGATGGAGAAGTGTATTCCTCTCACAACAACTTCTTGTTTTAGCCTCTGTTATATACACTCAGAACCCATTCTTTTATCCTCTTTCTCTTCCAAGGTTCCTGGATCCACATATTAGAGTTTCATGTAATTCTGGAAATTATTTAATTTTTTTTTTTTTTGAGACAGAGTCTCACTCTGTTGCCTGGGCTAGAGTGCTGTGGCGTCAGCCTAGCTCTCAGCAACCTCAAACTCCTGGGCTCAAGCGATCCTTCTGACTCAGCCTCCCGGGTAGCTGGGACTACAGGCATGTGCCACCATGCCCGGCTAGTTTTTTCTCTATATATTTTTAGTTGTCCAGCTAATTTATTTCTTTTTTTAGTAGAGACGGGGTCTCGTTCTTGCTCAGGCTGGTCTCGAACTCCTGAGCTCAAACGATCCACCCGCCTCGGCCTCCCAGAGTGCTTGGATTACAGGCGTGAGCCACTGCACCCAGCCTATTTAATATTTTTAATCACCACTTTTCACCTTTCACTATTCTAACACCTTGTGCCACCTAGGCTGCGTATGCTTTAATAATGGTTTCTGTTACAAAGACATGTCCCAATTGCATTGATTGAGCTGTCATGTCAATCTGGACCTTGGCTATATTGTTATCCGAATGGGGAAGAGCTCCATAACCCAAGGATGAAAGGGAAGCACAAAAAGCAAAATAAAATTTCTGGTATAATTCAAATTTCAAGGAAAATGATTGTTAAACCTAGTACCTGTTGAGCTCATGCTCCCACTGGCAGACTTGATATTCTTTCATCCTTGCCCAAATTATACTGTCATAATTACTAGCAAAATGGTGTCAATTGGAGCTTCTTTCTAGTGAGATAATCTCATAATCTCTAATAACCTGAGCTAATCCTTGAGTATTTCTCAGGTCTTTAATTTTCTCTACTCAGTCCTCATCCATTGTTCAGTCAATTAAAAGAATGTAGTGAGAACAAACCAGGTATATTAGTTTTCTATTGCTGTGTAACATATTACCATATTTAGTGTCTTAAAGCAACACTCATGTATTAGGTCACTTTCGTAGGTTGGAAGTCTGGCATAACATAGCTGGTTGTTCTGTTTAGGGTCTCACAATGCTGAAGTTAAGGTATCAGCCAGCTACGTTTTCATCTGGAGCTTCCAAGATTATTCCTATTATTGGCAGATTTCATATCTTGGTAGGTATAGGATTGAGGAACATGCTTCCTTGATTATTGTCAGCCAGAGGCTTCTCTCAGTTCATTAAGGCTGCCCAAACTCCTTCTCTTGTGGCCACCTCCATTTTCAAGCTAGAGCTGGATCCCCCTTCTGCTTCCAATCTCTCTGACTTCCTTTTCTTCCATCAGCCAGAGAAATCTGCATTTAGGGGATCATATGATTAGATCTGGCCCACCTGGATAATCTCCCTGTTTAAAAGTCAACTGTACCATATAACATGAAAGAATTATGGAAGTAATATCTCATCAGATCACAGGTGCTAGGGGAAAAGGGAATGGAATCTTGATGGGAAAGGGCATTTTTAGAATTCTGTCTGCTATATCAGATCAATAAAAATATGAAAAAGGACCCCAGGTCTGTCTTTTCTTTAAGCCAAATAATTCTTAAAAATCATTTTCTTAAAATCCATGTGGTAGAAAATTATTTAAAATCCTAAGCAAAATAAAAATAATTACTGCTTTGTGGACATATAATAATAAGAAATCTATGTAGCCATAATTTGATGAATTCTGAAAAAAATCATGACCAAATGCAAATCATTGTACATTTTTACATGAGCAATTATGGGAAGCTAACATCTTTATGGCATCATCTGATAAAGGATGCGATTCCCTTCTGAATCTAATAAGTCAGCAAAGAAAGGACAGGCAGTCAGCACTGTTCTCTGTCCTTTGCATCTAATGGCCAAGGAGCTGGATGACTGAATGATCATACCTGGTTGTGCCTTGAAATGCCTCTTTCCTGAAAAATTATTTCTGACATGCCACTGGCACATGCAAAGGGATAGAGAAGAAGACTTATTTCTTCCAATATTGGGAAGAGCAGATTCTCATTAGCAGAAGAGCTGCCAGGCACCCAGCCGAGGCAGATGGACTTAATGAGAGAAAAATCCCATGGCCCCCTGTAAGTTACTGGCAGAGAAGTGGTTCTCTTACTTAGGCAATTTCTTCCCCTGCCACATTTGACTTGCTTTCTTTGGCCACTTGGATGCCCTTGAATATATAACCTTTTTAGGAGTGTACTGTAGATTTTATACTCAAGTTCCTATTTTATTAAAGTGCTCCTGTGTCTCAGGCTGCCTGGAAGGGGAACTGTTCTTTTCCTTCTAATTCTTTTAGTTTCTACCCAGAGCCACACTGAGCAATTTACGAGTCATGAATATGTATAATTTGGTCTGGGCCCTCCTAACTCATACATCAATGGAGCCATTAGGCATATGCTGGGTCCTCAAAGCCAAATAGACCAGAAAGAACATTTACAACAGGCTTCAGTAATCATTTCAGTGGTCATTTCACGCAGCCAGTCCTGGAGATTCCAGACCCAATCTCCCAGTTTATGTTTAAGTAGTCCAGATCAACATGTGAATGTTTCCCCAATTTGTTGGATAATGTTCTAACCTTTTCTTGATTGAACAGACACAATGAGGGCCTAATACAGCATCCCAAGAATGCTATCAATAGCCCATACTTATCAAGGGCTTTCCATGTACTAGGCATCACTCTAAGAGCTGTATATAGGTCAAGTCTGATGGTCTCCACGACACTATGAGGCAAGTCATGTCATGATTCCCATTTTACAGATAAGGCATTAGAGATATGTAAATACACTAAGCTCATATGGCGTGAAGTCAGACATCTTGTCTGAACCATTAAACTTCTGATAATATGCAGGACAGAAATCCCACTGTATAGAATTCTGCTTTTGGAAAAATGGTCCTTTTTATACCACTGCTTTTGAAAACACCACAGAGAACTTCTGAAAAGGCAAAAATTATTACCCATGACAAACCTCATTAGACTGATTTACTAAAATCATGTAGAACTCAGCATAGAGTATTCAGATAATAGAGTTCAAATCAAGAGCTGTGCTTGATTAGTAAAATAATGGGGAAAAACTTGGAACAAACACAAAAGAAGATAACTAAAGATAACTAAATGGCTACTAAGTATAGAAAAAGGTGCTTGCTTGGTACTATAAGTCATCTAGGACATGCAAGTTAAAATCACAATGAGCTACCACTAAACATCTGATTGCTAAAATGAAAAAAATAACCTGGCAATAATGAGTGTTGGCACAGATGTGAAGCAATTATATTTCTGGGGGAGTGTAAATTGTTTTAAGCATTTGGGAAAATTGTCAATATACACTGGAGCCCAGCATAGTCATACCCTATAGCCCAGCAATTCCACTCATAGATATATTCTCAACATAAATGAGTGCATATGTCCATCAAAAATATATACCAAATTTTCATAGTAGATTTAATACATAATAGCCTAAAACTTGGAAGTGAAGCCCAACAACAGGAGAATGGACAACAAAAGTGAACAAATTACATACAGCTACACAACCACACCCTAGAGGCATTAGGCTTTGTGAGAAAGCCAGTTATAAAAGAATACATATTGTAAAATTCCATTTATATGAAATTCAAGAAGAGGCAAAACTAATCAATTGTTAAATAAGTCAGAACAGAGGTTACCTCTGGAATACTAGAAATACTCTATATCTTGATCTGAAATGTATGCATATGTAAAAATTCTGGTATTGTACACTTAACATTAGGGCATTTCATGCATTTTAATGTACATAATTTTTACTCTGATAAGAAGGAAAAGAAAATATGTCTGAGAAATGTTTTACTTGTGATAGAACAGGACACTTTATCTCTTTTTCATTTTCTTTTCATTTGCATGATACTCCTTTTCTCATGGTGCAAACAATATATTTGTTGAGCGATTACTTTTCTTGTGATGAGTTCATTACATAATTTTAGGCATCCTCCAAACAAACATGGTGAGGCATTGTACATTTCCTTCCTTAAAAATGCCTGCTATATATTGTCTATCTCTTGGCAAAGCGCTGGGAGGTTTAAGACATGGGGGTTTTTTTGTAATGCCACAAACACAAATCTTTAAGGAAAACAGACATTAAAAATTATATCTATTTAAAATGTGTATCCACATGCTGTGGCTTGGATTGGGTGTTACTATACCACAGCAATGTAAAGAGGGAAAGACCATGCAGTGGCATGGTCTATATAAAAATTATATCTATTTAAAATGTGTATCCACATGCTGTGGCTTGGATTGGGTGTTACTATACCACAGCAATGTAAAGAGGGAGAGACCATGCAGTGGCATAGAAAGACTTGCAAAATATTCTTCCAATTAGGAATACTGATTGGATCACCAAATATATGAAACTCACATATGAAATATACTTGTTCTATACATCATTTAAAAACTGTTCTTTACTATGAATATTTCGACATTTGCCATAACAGTTCTTTATAATCATTAAAAATATACTGCCAAGTGATACAAGTTTTTTAAAAAACTGTATGAAAACATTCAAAACAAAGATAAAAAGAGCAAATAAAGCAAATAAATGAACAGGGATTTATTTAAATAGGATTAAACTTTCCTCAGGTTTAAACCAATTTCAGTCCATTTTGGTAGTGTCTGCAGTAAGAATTTGGAATCTTACAAATGCAACACAAGTCTTAGAATTGCTAATGATGGCCAGCATTTGAGGAACAGAAAGCAGAGGGATACGGGGGTCCAGAAATGAAGAGCTGGCTGTGATAGTTGTCCCTGGGGTTTCTATACTGACAATGAAATAGGGAAGCATTGTCACTGAATAGAGAGAAACAAATATTTGCAGTACAGAAGGGATTTTTTTCCTGAGTGTTAAGTCGCTTAACTACTTAAATGTTGATATTCTTGCCTATGATGTGGGATTTCCTTCAATGGGAAATTCTCAGTCTTCCTCAAGTTATTCATTCGACAAATATATATTGAGCACCTGCTTCATACCAAGATCTGTGCTGTTCTGGGTATGCAAGTGGTCTCTGCCCTCATGGAGTGTATGTTCTACAGTGTCATATTTCTTAGCATCGAGAAGTAGTTCCCATTAAGAGTCCCCTGGGAAGGAAAGTTTGGGTGACCCCCTGAGGAAGATTGGCAGGAGTGTGAAGGAAGAGAGAAAAAGGGAATGACCTTTTATGGAATACACCATGCAAAGATTTAGTTATGGAAAATATCATACAAGACCCTAGCCCAGAGCAGTCTTAAGAGGTAGCTATTATAACTGGCTTGACCAAGGGCAGTTATAGCTAACAAGGGATCCAAGGAAGTCTGAACCCTGGATGTTTTATTCATTTCAGAAGGCTACCTCACGGAGAGTTTTAACATCTATTTATTCACTCTACAAATGTTTATTGAGTGGCTACTTTGTGAAAGGCATTATTTTATGCACCTTATGGTATTCTAATTATATATGGAACATATATTTTAAATTCCATTTATTCTATTAGATGTTTGAATATTAATATTAGTAAATTTTATTAAATTAGTTGAAACAGAAATGGATTATAACACAGGGGGCTTAGACATTTCTGAGAATCCATATTTCCACCGAACTTTGTGAGTAGAATGAATAAATATTATACATCTTACTTGTATGCTGCTAATTATCAAATGTATACAGGTGATGGTGTGACTACATCTGAATTCATAATAGCTTTTTGTGTTTGCAATTATATTTTCAATAAGTTGATACTAAACATAAAATTATTTTTATCTGGGAGAAATGGCACATTTTGATATTAAAAGGAAGGTCCTGGCCGGGCACGGTGGCTCACACCTGTAATCCTAGCTCTCTGGGAGGCCAAGGCAGGTGGATCGCTCAAAGTCAGGAGTTTGAGACCAGCCTGAGCAAGAGTGAGATTCTGTCTCTACTAAAAATAGAAAGAAATTAGCTGGACAACTAAAAATATATAGAAAAAATTATCCGGGCATGGTGGCGCATGCCTGTAGTCCCAGCTACTCGAGAGGCTGAGGCAGGAGGATCGCTTGAGCCCAGGAGTCTGAGGTTACTGTGAGCTAGGCTGTTGCCATGGCACTCTAGCCCCGGCTACGAGAGTGAGACACTGTCTCAAAAAAAAAAAAAAAAGAAGGTCCTTAAACTCAAAAGGAATAGAAATCACTGGTTTATGGTAGGATAAAAATAATATTTCATTATTACTATTAGACACAAGAAGAACAAAATAAAATCCCTTAGCAGTAATTGGCTACTTATTTATTTGAATGAGATATATTTTGGAATTTGGCCTTCAGATAAATAATAAAGGCAGAACAAAATCTGTTTCATGAAAGTTGTTAGCTGCAGAGGCAAGGGAAAATGCCATGAAAATAGGTTTCTTGGAAGAAATGGCAAAAGTTAGAATTATAGGTTTTAATGCTATATTGTCCAGTTTTCTCTATAGCCTACTCTACTCCATCCTCCCACGATGACCCTCCCCAAGGGTCCTTGGCAAAACCTTTCTTTTCATAGCCATCAAAGAAGCCACATATTAAGTCGCTTTGTTGCCCTTTTATCTCCATGCTAAAAATGCCAATTCAGTAACCCCCTTCCATCTGAGATGCAGGGTGGCAGAGTTCAAGGACACTGGACTAGCGGTTAGGAGATCTGGTACTGGGACCCTACCCTGTCTCTAGTAAAACCTTCTCTAGGTACCACTCTTTTATTCATAAAAGGTGATGATAGTATTTTCCCTGTTTATGTCCAAGACTTGTTTTGATTTTTAAAAAAATAAAGAACATAAGAGATTTGAAGGCTGGAAACATTATGTAAAAATAAGAGATTAGTAGTAGTAGAGTTAGCCTATCACCCCAAAACTAGCACAGATATTTGTATATTTTTCTTCCAACGTTTTAAAGTTTTTTCCTTTGTTTTCTTGTATGGGTTTTTATTTTTGTGGTTCTTGTTTTCAGAGCTACATAGAAATTGACATTTATATACTTTAGAATGTGTACTGTTATAAATAGAGCCCTTATATGAAACTCATGGGTGCAATTACGCACTGTAATTCAGAGTTCTTTAGATTTGATTAAGGTAATACTATAACATATACTATTTATTACATACCACTTACTCCTAGTGGGGCTTGGGAAAGATCCTGTAATCAAATACATTAATATTTCTTTGGAAAATGGTATGAATATTCACACTAAATGGGGTATGTAGAGCCTATAATTAGCCTCCCATCAATTCAGAACAGGTTTTGCTGCCAAATGAGCTATGGGAAACCTCTTGGTTTTCAGAGCTTTGAGGGTTTCAGAAGTGTGGATAGGGATTTTGAACCTGTACATTTTCAGAAGTGCTACATATGTATGTTTCATATTAAGCCTGCTTTTTCCTTCTCAGTCTTAGATACTTTATTATCATTCCTATACCTTTATTCGGTAGGAGCTATCCTGCTCTCCCCACCACTCTCCATCCTGGGAGAAGCTCCTTGTCTTCCTCACTTCACCTCCCCCCATAGTTCCTCACCATTCACAGGGTGGAACTGTGGGCAGCCAGGTACATACATGTAACTCCACTCCCTTGATGGCAATTGATTTGTCCAGGGTGAACAGAGGACCTAAGCTAGGAAAATCAGAGTCCCTTCCCTGACCCTGCCCCCATCACAAATGAGGGAAAAAGAGGTGGACTCCTGTCCCAGTGTGATTCTTTCCACTGAGAATTTGGAATTGGACCAAAAAGGAAGAGACAGTAGCTCCTGTCCAGGTGCCTGGAATTGTACAACATGAACATCCCTGGCACTGTCCACAGCTAGGCTTTCTACTTCATGTGGATAAAGGACAAGGAAGAGTGAGAGAGAGAATAGAACAAATCAGGTCTCTTATTCAGAGACAGAGAAAGAGGATTTCCTTCGTCCTTTCCAGCCTTCTACTCCATTTTGGATGCCCAAGCACACTTCCATTCATCCATTCTTAGATTCTATGAGACGTTTTAGTTGCTTTAAAATATTTATCACTTTTAAAAATAAATTTTAAAAACTTTAGAATAGTTTTAGATTTATAAAAAATTTCAAAGATAATACAGTTTCCATATACCCCACATCTAGTTTCGTCTAGTGTTAATATCTTACTATGGTGTGGTACATTTATTACACCTAATGAACCGATATTGATACTTCAGTTTTTACCTAATTTTTTTTGTTGCTGTTGTTCAAAGATTCCATCTAGGATACCACATTACATTTAGTCATCATCTCTTCTTAGGCTCCCTTTGGCTCTGACAGTTTATGAGTCTTTCCTTAATTTTTATCAACTTGATATTTTGAGGAGTACTGGTCAAGTATTTTGTATAATGCCCCTTAATTGGGAACTGTGTGATGTTTTTCTCACGATTAGACTGGGGTTACAGGTTTTTGGAAGGAAGACCACAGAGATGGTGTCCTTCTCATTACATCATATCGAGGGTATATACTATTAAATTATATACTATAACATGACTTATTATTGATGTTGATCTTGATCGCATGGCTGAGGTAGTGTTTGTCATGTTTCTCTACTGTAAAGTTACTCTTTTTTCCACTTTCCTTACTGTACTCTTTGGGAAGAAGTCATTATGAGAAGCTCACATTTAAGTAATAGGGAGTTGGAATTTACCTCCTTGAGGGCAGAATATCTACATGAATTGTTTGAAATTCTTCTGCATGGGAGATTTGTTTATTCTACCTCAATTATTTTTATGCAATCATTTATTTATATCAGCATGGGCTTATGGATATTTATTTTATAATATGAGTTATAATTCAATACTACTTTATTTTGCGGCTTAAATCATTCCAGCTTTGGTCACTGGGAACTCATTCAGTTGGCTTCTGTGTCCCTTTGACATACCTCTCTCATGTTTGGGTTTTTTTCACCCAGTCTCAGTTGGGCCAGGAAAGATCAGGAGCAGTGATTCTATCTGGGCACATGGGAAAATATCTCTTTGCTTTCAATTCATACTGCAATATTTGGTCTCCATGATTTGGGGATGGGAGACACATACAGTACTCAAAACTTCCTAGGAGTTGTTTCCAATAGAGATAACATGAGACACACATCTCACATGATTTAATTAAATTCACATAAAGAACAAATTAATACTTCTTTGGAGGCCCTTAAAGATCATGACAGAAATTGCCTTAATTTTTATATTTGGAAGCCTACATTATATCCTTATTAAACAACTGATTTTCTCCTGAATAGTGACACGGTCTCTGTCCCTCATATTTCTCTTAACTTATTTGCTTATTTGGTGACATTTACTAACAAAAGAACATTCCCACTCATAAGCTACCACCTACGTAGTCCTACAGACACACAAGTGTTATATAAACAGATCCTGCTGACGGATGATGTCACTATTTGCTCCTAGAAAATCTTTATTAAAGGATTCTGGGCCTCTTCTTTCCTCAGCCACATGTGTAAAGTCAGATTCCATTTTTGCTGTCTATCTTCATTTTCTCAGTGGACATGACAGAGCCAATTTATAATTCTGCAGTTATTTGCTCTCATTGCAATCCAGAAGGTTCATCTAAATGCTAACTGCTTGGTGTTTTTCTTTAGAGAACTGCTCAGAAACTATGTCTTTGTGAAACACTACATACTTTATAAAATGGTTTCTATGGAGTTACTAGTGATTCCAGGAGGATTTGAAAATCCTTATCAGCTTTCCTGTCTTCTCAAGTTAAACTTGTCATAGACAGTTTTGTCTGCTGCTACATAATTAATAGAATGCATAACCTTTTAACTCATTTCCTAAGCTTTAGTATTCATTTTAATATTATACTGATTCGATTTTAATCCATTTAAATTATTTATTCCAAATTCCTTATAAAATGTAAACACAAAGATTAATTCGCTCAATTAACCTTTTGATTAAAAAATAAAACTCCAGTACTTATCTACATGGATTTTCTCCTTGAAATAGACTGCGGAGAATTTCAACTTAGAAGCTGTATTTCGAGTGGCTACTAATTATGGTCAAATTTACATGATGGTGGAATTAAAAGAATTAACCCATGTACAATTGTACAATCTCTTACCAAAGTCCATGTTGAGAAATAAAGGTACTAATGTTGTAGGGAGTGAGCATTTTCATTCCTTCTCAGGGGTCTAATCTTTAAACCATTTCTTCAGAGCTGCAGTGACTATTTGGCAAGCCCAAATGGTTTGGGCTGAAGTAGATGGTTTCATTTATTAACCTGCAAATATTATTGCTCTACTGCTGGATTCCATCTCTGTGCTAGAAAACAGCGGGGATTTAAAGATGAATGGTATATAGTCGCTGCCCTAAAGGTGAGGATTGTCTAGTAGAGGAACAAAGAGAAGTGCAAAAATAACCATAATAAAAGGCAGAATAGGATAAAGGACCAAAGAGAAGAGTTTAACAGGTCTACAGAAGGAAGACATTATTTATGTCTGGGTTGATCCAAAGGCCTTACACTTCCTTATTTTTCTACCTAACTTCTGAGTATAATCAACATTTCAGCTAAACAGAACTACTTACTTCTTCCCCAAAATATTCAGTGTTTACTCAATTCTCTTATTTCAGGTTTTCCCCTGTCATTCCTGCTTATTGTAAATCTCCCTAATCTTAATATATCAATTCAAATATTACTGTCCCTGTTAAATCGTTCATTGTTTTTACAAACCAATTATTAAGATATGAATCTCCCTTCTTTGACATACCATAACATTTGTTTCTGATCAACTTTGTGGCATATATATTGTCCTATACTTGTACTTCTCTACTTTTTTTTATTAGATCAGGGTTTTATTGGAACACAGTCGTGTTCATTTGTTTACAATTGTCTATGGTTGCCTTTGTGCAACTGCAGAATTGAGTAGTTGTGACAGAAACCTTATGACTTGCAAGCCTGAAATATTTACTATCTGGCCCTTTGCATATGATGTTTGCTGACTTTTGTACTAGATCATAAATTCCTCATGGGAAAAAAACTGTCTTACTAACTTTTTGACCTACTTAATGCCTAACATAGTAGGTACAACTTGAATATTTATTGAATTGAATTAAATGTAATTAAAGTGAGTAATTATATCATTTAGTGACAGCATCCATGAGGACCCATGAGGACAAGTGTGAGAATAATTGACATGTGAAGAAGAGTTGCTGGATGGGATATAAGGTCCCTTCTGCCAAAGCAGTCCACAGTGTGTTATAAAAAAAAGAGTAAAGAGTAATAAGCAATTATAAGCCTACATATGTTGGAATATATCACTTTCAAACATATCTTTTGATGAAACATTTTGCAGAGCAAAACCGATTTCTTCATTAGGATATTAATATTCATGCCCATACATACCAAATATTAATTTATTTACAAAAAATTGTTCTCAGTCTTAGAGTTCAAAGACTATGTATTTAATAAATGCAGTCTACATTGATTAGAACAACTGTAGTCTTGGCATTTGCAAGCTAATGCTAGTTGTGATAATTATTTCAATTATCTAAATTGTCACATTCAAATTATTTTGACAGTCCATGCCAAATTTTAAAAATAAATCAAGAATTTAAAACCATGGCAGTGGCTTCTACTTAAGGTCAAGATGGAGTAACAGAGACCAGATTTACCCTCCATCCTGAATCAACTAAGAAATCTGGATGAAATATATTTTAAAAATGGTTTTCAAGGCATTAGACATCAGGCGAAAAAGATCAGTGATCTCTGAATGGCGTGAAACAAATGAGGTTAGTCCTGCTATTGCTCCAGCTTAGTCTTTCAAGAGTTTCCAGGTCATGATGCAGGGAGAAGGAATATAAGCAGAACCTAAAAAGAACTCTGAGAATTAAAGAGATGGATCTGAGGGTGTGGGGAGTCCACAGAAGCTAGAGTTCACAGGGCAGAGTGCCAAAATGAAGAGAATTGCACAGAAAGAGTACTTCAGAGGTCTGCAGAGAGTTTCTCTGGAGCATTCAGCAAAGTACAGATAAGCACACACATATAAGAAGAATAACTGAGGCCAGGGGAACAACCATAAAAAGAATTAGAGGAAACAAAACTTTGAGTTCTCACAGTGGTGAGAGCAGTGCTTGCTCCCATAAGGCAGAGTAGAACACCTGATCCTTCATGAAGCATTAAATAGAGTACTAAAAAGGGTCTTGTCTACTTAATAAATCTTAAGAGTGAGACAACAAGGATCAAACTGTTTCCAAGTAACTTAACTGTGTCCCTGAACATCTCAATAATTTTTATAGAAATTTTTAAAAATCTAGCATCCAACAAGGTAAAAACCACAATGCCTGGAACATAATAAAAATCGGGGGGAGGAGGGAGGGGGGAGGAGGGAGGAGAGGAGGGGTATATGCATGCACAAAGAGTGCAATGTGCACCACCCAAATCATGGACATATTTGAAACTCGGACTTAGGGAGGGAGGTGGGGGCAAGGGCAACATATGTA
>CAUYSK010076866.1:0-15447 GCA_963575035.1 Avahi laniger
CATTTTTCTACAGCATATTAAAAGCCTGATGGCTCAAGTTGACCATAAGAATCTGCCCTAAGGAGCCCCGAAATACTGATTTCACTAAGGTGGGAGAGTTCTTCTTACAGGTTTCTAATGCCCTTCAAAGTCACAGGGACCTTGAGTGCTACGCTGCTTATATTGCTTTTCCTCTAATCCTTATGCTTTTGTAGGGACTCTGACCCCTAGCTTTTCCCCAGGAACATTATTAAACTGAACCTCAAGTGCCCTAAAAAATGCATAAAACAAGTACACCATGAAAGTGGTTTGTTTAGGCGTCAAGTACTTTGAAATAATGCATGCTTTTAAATAGACGCCTGCAGACTCGTCCCCAGGGAATGCCTTTGGATGTCATCATAGCAGTTCTGGCCTTAATAAATCATTCGTTATTTGGACAAGTCATGGCCACCACCTCAGTCACTAGATACATTTGTAATGGTTTATGTGAACAATAACAACAGCCACCTAGCAACATACTGTTTGGTCGTGTCGTTTTTATAACGCCACATGTGGTTTTGTGGGTTTTTGAGAAAGATAAATTTTTACTGCATCTAAAATCTCGATGCAATAAAAATCTTGAAAATTAAACAGCAAAGATTGTTGGAGGCCCACTGTGCACGATAGGTGAAATCTTCAGGGTGTGGGGCTTTATATAAGAATGACACATAGGTTTTTGCTAGTTAGTACTTTTCTACTCCACAAGGGAGGGACTGTATCTGTCCTGGTCACCATTTTATGTTCAATGTGTGACACCCAATAACTCAATAAGTATCTGTTGACTAGATGAACGAATAAATGTGTAGTTTTCAGGCATAGTTTGTTTCTTGAATTTCTTGTAACTCAAAAAAAGAAATGACTTATCTACCATCCGTACTTTTAATGGATAGTTTTCCCTTGATATTTTTAAACTATCAATGGTGTCAAATATAGTCAAGTGAATTCTGTGCAGTGTTAATACCTTAGAGAAGCCAAATGCATGTGATCCCTGCCATTTATGTAGCACTTATAAGCAGACACTGCCTTAGTCCTTGGAGCAACCCTGTAAGAATACTAACATTGTACGGCCAAGGAAACTGAGGTTGAAGGGAACCTCTGTGGCTCCTTAAGACAAGTGTCTGGGAATGAGATCTTTGTCTTCTCAGTCAGCTTAGACTATGGTGCATCCATATAGTCCAACAAATACTTGTCTTTCTTTTAGAGCTCACAATTGTCTCTGATGTTACTTTTAGCTGTTATTAATCTTTTTTTCATTTTAGCTCTGTTTTTGTTCTTTCCTGTCATTTCACACTCCTCTTTGGTTTTCAGTTGGACTGCCGACACTTTGCTATTTCTGTTCTCTGTGTCTCGTAGTCTCTAGATTAATTGTTAAAATTCTAAATTTTAGGAAACAGGGCAAATCTCTAGAATTAACTTTGCAGAGGAGAGCTTATCTTTCACTGTAAGTGGATATTGTATATGGCGAAAACACTTCTGCGCAGGCTGTGATGAACGTGGAAATGGATGTGGGACTTTGGCTGAAATTGAGCTGTGACAAGAAGAGAAAGGCAATGTGTTCCCTGTGGAGCCTGAGAACACACAGGCAGGGAGGATCTGGATGTCTGAGTGAATGTACTGCTGCCCTGTCACTCTGCCCAGGACATCCTTCTGTGAAGCCAGACCAGGTATATTGGATTGTGTATTCAGGGAAGGGTTGAGAATTGGTTTTCTTTTATGATCAGTTTCTTTTCTAAACGAACATATCAGGAGATTTGCAGTTTCCTTCTCACAAAAACTACTGGGAATTTAGAGTAGGAGAATAGTCTCCTCTAAGGGTATGAGCTCCATAAGAACGTGGATTTTTGATTGTCTTGTCACAGTGGCTAGACAGTGTCTGATATATAGATGCTCAATTAATATTGTCGAATAAAAGAATGGATCTGACATACATCCAGAATATCATTTTTAGCAACAGGACCTAGGTTCACAGTGGAGTGAAAGACTCGTCAGGGCGTTGCCGTGATGCTGTTCTGAGGCCACCCTCCTCAGTTACTCAGTGACAGCAAGCTCGAGCCACGTCAGAGTTGATGTTTGGTTCTTGTCTGCCCCGCTGCACAGGTGTGTGCAGTTCTACTCGCTGTTTCGGTGGGTTCTTTCCTACGCCTCTGACTCACTGTACTTTCTTATGAAATTGTAATTGGCTTTAGGTTAGTTCTATAAAACAGAATAGTAACTATAGTTAATCTGTGGCTGAAAATAGGGGGATAAAAATGAAAAGAATTAAAATTAATTGGCTTGAGTAGCCTGAAGTGACATGAATTAATATGCTATCAATTTTCTTCCCCTGAGAAACATTTGGTCACAAGGAAATCTGGCTTTCAGAAGAAATTCAAATTTGGTTGTGTAGCTTTTGGCATAGTCTAACATCACTGGAATGGTCTAAAGTAGATTTTGTTTTGTTTTTTCCCATGCCTTACTGTGGGTGCTCAAAAAGACCCAGTGTCTTGACTGAAGAGTTATCTGCCATCCATAGACTGAGCATTACCTTGCCAAATAATATAGAGAAATCAGTTTGCCGAGTGCGCTTGGGGCAGTATATCATACTAGGCTGAGGCATCTTAGAAAGCCTGAAAAGCTAATGTCAGAGATGAATGTAGAGTTTCTAAGGAGAGGTGGAGAAAGAGACTGATTGATTGATTGATCTCTAAAGGGTAGAGATTATATTACATGTTTCATAGTGCTGGGAAACTGCAAACATTTAGCAGATGTTTTTCAGTTGCCCTGAGAAACACAAATGTCACGTTCATCTGACTGTCAGGAACTAATGGTCCTAAAGACTATGCGTTTTCTTTTAGCCATGGTGTGTGTATAGTGTCTATATGGTCTTCTTTGATGGTGTCACAGTGTGGGTAGGTATGAGGATTTGTTGGCTTAGGAGTGACTGGGAAAACTGGACAAGGAAGAAAAAGAAAATGAAAATAAGATGTTGGATTGAGAAATACCAAGAAGGGTGGAAATTTCAAGCTTTTTCTTTTAACTTCAGTAACTGCAAAAAAGAAAAAGAGAGAATGAAACAAATGTCAGGATCTATCTCTTCAATTTCAAAATTTATATTTTATAGCTATCAACTAACTCTTGTTTCTTTAAACTCTAATTATACAATATTAAACATGTTTGGGAAACTTCTTCGCTAAATAAGTGTATTCAGAAACTATTTCACTAAATAAGCAAGTATTCTCATCAAGCATATTTCAAAAGAGTTACAGGGCAGGTCAATTACTTTCTTAGAAACAAGGAAGAACTTGTTCCTTTATCCATCATAAATTTGTTCTTTTATTATTTGTGTTCTTTATCTTTTCATTTGGGTTGTCTTATTATTTGGGTCATTTATCTTTCATTAATACATTCCATCTTAGAATAACATTTATTTTTATATAAGACCGTCTGATTTTAGAATAAATACAGTATTTATTTAATGGGCTCCTTTTTTAACTTCAGGAAGTTAATACTATTGACATCTCTGTTAGTCTTAATGGTTGCTAAAATGAGATGCACCCTACCACGCTGAGGACAATTTAGATGAATTAAATCTAAGTGCACATGGGTTTGACTAAGCATGTAAGAGGTATTCATTGATTAAGAGCACTTTTTAGGACATGTGAGCCTGAAAGTGCCTAATTTGTAACTTAGTTTTTTTTTTCCTCTCCTCCTTTAACGCTTTGTGAAGGGACAGGGTGCAGAGTGCTCCTTTCTTACATAGTTCTTTTCCAGACTGATGTGGACTGAGATAAAATTTACAGATTAGTGGAAGAAGTCCATATCTAAATCAAAAGATTTCCGGAAATATTCTCCTCATTGCTTTTCAGAGCTGTTCCAGATGTCCATGGGTTTCAGAAAGGTAGCTTCTGGGGAGTTGAGACTTTATAGAATATAAAAAATAAAAATACCAACTCTTTTCCTTCCCTGTGTTTTCGAAAGGGTAGTAGAAATATATGTTCAACTGTATATAGGTGAAACCATAATATGAAAAGAAAAATAGTGACCATTATTAAAATTAAGCAGCAGGCCTAACAGAAGGACTGTTTTGCTTCATAAATGGAATTATTCCTAAATTCAGTTGACATGGTATTTTTAAGAATTGATTTTTATCAGGAAATTATCCATTAAAAACATGTAAAGAATAATTTCTGACTCTCTGCTGTAATTGCTACGTTCAGATGTTTGTCATGACAGATTTAAGTGAGATGTGGTGCTCCTGGTGAACTCCCTGGTGCTCATACTGCATTTGCCCTGCCTGCTCTCCTTTTAACGCTGTGTTCACTTCTCTGGTACTTGATCACTGGAAGTGTCTACAAGCTTTAACAAGTTGAAGATGCGTTTCTGCAGCTGACATTTTACACTTAAAAATAAATCACAGGATGCACTTTGGAGAGCACACGCCTAGGAGTGGAACATTAACAAAGGATACGTCAAACCACAAACACTTCTAGCGGATCCAATTCACAGTGTTGCCACACAGCCTGAAAAAATAACATTATTACTAGCAGAAGTATTGTCCACAACTGTTCAGTGATTATACCTATGAATGGGCTTTTTGAACAGCCATGTGGACATAGGTACCCTGTGCTTCTTACCTTGGAGATTTGAATTTTCTTCCCTATTTCGCTCCTTTAATGATTGAACTAAAAATGAATTCAAACTATTTGCCAAGCTTAGAAGGATTGATTTAAAAATGTATTTTCTTCTAAATACTTGAAACAATACAATCACTTTCTATTTCCTACTCCTATTCCTTGGCCAAAAATACATATTTGAATCTTCAAATTCTTGTAGACTGCATGTAACAAGATTGTTGATTGGTATAAAGAGAAATATTCTTTACTAACAAGTACATAATAGCAGCTTAATTGTTAAGCTGCACAAACCAATAATGTAGTGCCAGCTGATGACTGGTTTGCTTTTATGACAAAAGATATGTATAAATATACTAATCTTAGAATTGCATGCCACCTGAGACTTTATAGGAAAGATTTGTAAGTAGGCTGATCATGCTGTATTGGCCAGCTCACTTCCTAACTTATATTAATTCATGCATTATGGAGAGTCACCAACACATGAAATAAAAAAGTAGAAATGGCACTGCTGAGTAGTCACAAGCTGTTGACTAAAGAATCTTCAGGGAAGGAGGGGCAATGAACATTCTTTGGACCACTTAATTCAAGAAAGAACAGGCTTTGTTTATTTAAGAGGCCAGTCTGCCTGTTTCCTGATCACATTCTTATTGTGAAAATGCCAGAGTGTATTACAGTGGATAAAATGGGAGAAAAAAATTCTAATGTAAATGGGCCAGAAAAGAGTGGTGGTAGATGTTTGAATGTCCCCTCTCCCAGAATTAATCAGTGGTTCATAATCCTGAAAAACTTTTTAACTTTGAGAACTGAGTTTCTGACTTAAGTTATACAAGAGAAAATATTACTTGGCTTGAGAAAGGAAAAACCTTGGTTCTTATCAATTTGTACACAGATTCCTTAATCGTGGGAGAATTGTAATTAGAGATTCAGAATCTTGAGAACATGATTGTGACCTAGTTATTTCTGTTCTGCAAGTGTTCATAGGAGGTACTGGCTAGACCTGAAAATAATGAATTAAGAGATTCCAGCTGGGATGTGATGAAAGCATTTTTGGGAATCTCTGTATCTTGGCTGGACCGTGTGGGTTATAACTTGGAGAGACCTAAACTAGTAGTAGTATATGACAGATTTATAGCCCAATTGATATTGGGCATCAGAAAAAAAGGCTGAGGTTAAAAAAATGACTTGAGAATTATGAGTTCTAAAGGAATTGCCATTGGAAGAGATGCTAAAGCAGGAAAGCATGAATTTCTTATATGAAGGGCAATAAAAATAATAAAAGTTGGTGGTGAGGCATTGAATGGGAAACACAGTAGCTTGTTTTTCATAGTGACCCCCTCTTCCAAGACCCCTTATCCACCTTCTCTGCTTTACAGTTCTCCATGACGCTTCTTCCATCTAACCTATAGTGTAGCTTATTTATTAATATGTTCTGAGTCTTCCACTACATTATTAAACTTCATGAGTGCAGGCATTTTCTTTTTTTTTGCCACAGCCCTGACCTACCTTTGTTGTGTCCTCAGTTACTAGAGAGGTGTATAACATTTCGTAGGCTCTTGATAAAAATTTGTTGAGTGAATGAATGAAAGAATGATGTCACTTCAAGCCAAAAATTTATTTTAGATTCCGTCTTCCCTTTCTCCATCTCTTTGTCCATCCTTCTTCCAGCAAGCACTTATGGAGATGTGCCAAGGCACACAGACCAGCAAAACAAGGCTCTTGCACTCTTGGAGCTTACAGTCTATTGGGACAAACCCCATGAATAAATGGGGCAGTCCAGCTTGGGATGACAGTGCTGTAACAAACATAGACACGTGGGGCCGTGGAGGGGATGAGAGTATAGGGGGGAAACATTTAAATCAGGCTGAGAGGTTAAGGACATTTTTTTCTCTAGAGAATCAAGGATTAGAAAATTAAATTTCTGGAACCTAAAAGGATTTGTAAGAGTTGATAGAAAAAAAAAATGACTTGGAAGAAACGATTAGACCTGGAAGAACAAGACAACATTATGAGGAAAACTGCAGTAGTTCGTTGTGAATGGAGAGAAATGATGTGAGCAAATGGAGTTTGGAGGTAAGTAAAGTGGAGAGTCCTTTCAAAATCATTCCTTTTACAAGGTGTTTTGTTGTTTTCTTTGGGTGAGTCAGACAGACTGCGACTTTATAATATGTTAGACCGGTGGGTGAGATCGCTCAGTGTGAGTTTCGTTCCTCTTGCCTTTCCCAGCTTCCTGATTGCCCCTTCCCAATTCAACATCCTAGGCTAAGAATTAAGTGGTGCTCTAAAGCAGGTTCACCGAGTCCTTGATAGCATGTTATTTGGAGTGTGGAGACTTTCTTTTCAGTTTTTAATAACCAGTTGCAAGGCTGAAAAGTCAATGTTAGCGTAATGGCTCTTTGAGCTTAATTTTGTTATCTGTGATTGTGGGCATGTGTTATCTCTGAAAGAATACTCTTGTCTTTCATGTTATTTACTGGAGTTTATATTTCATGTCACACATGCACTGTTTCCTATCTCTGATCTGCAAATGTTCCCTTCTGGAACTTGTTTTTATGTTTTGCCTCAAGGAATACCTAACTGTTGAGTAAAGTGGTACTTCTGTGTTATTTTGATCTAATACGACCTCCAAATTTTAGTTTAGTTTTTAGTATTAATATGTTTATGTGATAGATTCATCAATATTTTTTCACTTAAATTAATATTTAGAATTAAGTGAACAAAGCAACAGTGATTTTCATAAAATTGGATGCTATTTGGTGTCATACTTGAGTTTCCAAATGGAAGACTCCCGATTGCCCTTATCTGATGTTACACGGAAGCCACTGCATACTCTTGAGCTTTTCTGTTCTTAATCATTTTATTAACATTTCTTGGAATCTTTTCTAGCTCATTACATTTATATTGGTCTGGTTTTGTAGTGATAAGAAGATTGGGAAATGTTTAGGGTGTAGATGCATCTGTACATGGTGACTGTGCTTAATATATGTTTTTTGAATGGATGAATAAGAGTTTTATTTTCAAAACATGCATGTGATCGTTAGACACTTCCCACTGCCTTGAGGAAATAATCCAGACTTCTTAGTAAGAACCACCAGGGCATTTACAATCTGGAACTGGTAGACCTTTTCAGCCGTTTTTGCTGTCACAACCAGCAATTCACAGTCTGCGATATATGTTTGTAGCTCCATGCTTCGTTCATTCTGTTCCTGCCATCTGACACATTCTCACTGATCTGGCAGATGAGAAAGCTTCCTCGAGCCATACTGCAGAAGAATGACTTCTTCACTATTTCCAGAACATTTTGTATGTACTTCCATGATAGCCCCCACTGAATCATTTCACTTTCTGTGCTTATCTCACCATCTAGATTGTGTACTCAAGATAGAGGCTTTTGCATTTCTAGGATCTCCTATTGTGCCTCTGACAATAGCAGTGACTCAGTAATGTGCTTAGAACGAACAGTGTGATGAAGCCAGTGCCACGCTTGAAGATCACCCAGTTCCAAGGCCTCTGCTCCACACCATGAGGACAGGAGCCCTGTGGTGGGGACTAGGCTGAAGAGACCTAACTCTCAACCAGGGCTTCTGCAGGGCTGCACCCCTTATTCAGCCACAGGCAGTAGAGAAGTGACCATCACCAGCTTCTAGAAAGGTCCTGGCCTGTCTGCCCAGCCTTCCCTCTTCCGATGAAAGTCCTTTGATGGTGCTGCCCTGGGTCCCTTTCTAGCAGAGACTTTCCTGAGAGAGCAGGATTAGTCAGAAGCCTCCGTCTAGTTCTGGTGATTCCTTTAGTTGTTTGCCATACATTTGGTTAAAGGGAATGTGACAGACTTCAAGAGAATCCAAGATCTCCTTGTTGGGCCACAAATCTTAATTGAGAACTATGCCTTAGGAGGGTAATATAGATTATTTTCTTTGGAACTATGATTTTACATTTGCTGAAGTTGATTTAATCTTTAACTGCCCACTCAGCCTTGTAAGACCTTTCTGGTTTATTATAATAATAATAATTATTATTATTTTTAACTTTAGCCATGTGACTTTTATTTTTAACATAAGTCATGTTTAATTTATGATTTATTATATTCTGTTAAGATATAATGAGATAATGACAGTGTTTAGCACAGAAATGTGATAGATGTCATTCAGTGTACCATACAAGGTTAATGTACATCATAATTAGAGTTTTAAATATGCAGTTCCAATGTATAATTTGAGTTATGTTGTGTATTTTGGGCCATAATCGTCACATAAATCAGAGTATATATATATATGTAAACGTATATATATATATATACACACACACATATATATATGCGCAAAAATACTAACTTGCAAAAACAATTTGAGACAATCCCGAAAGATAGATCTCAAGGAAACATTTCTTTCTTAGTTGAAATGCTTTCTTGGCTTCCTGTTTTCAGATAAGTTCAAACTCCTTAGTGTAGTGGACAAAGCCTCCCACCTCTCTGGCTCCTCCCACTGTTCCCAGCCTGCAGGTGCCCTTCCTTGGTCTGCTGTTTCTCACTCAACAGATTTTCACAACACTTGTCTACTTTATCTGTTTTCGGTGCCCTGTGCCTCTTGTTTTTTTTTTTTTTTTTAAATTTTTAATGCTAAAAAGTACAGAGAATAATAAGACAGCCATATGTAAACCCTCTGCCTAGTATTAGCAAACATTGACATTTTATGAATTTTGCCTCTCTATTAAATAAACAAATCAGAACATCTCAGATAAAGCTTGTGTGTCTTTTTTTTTTCCTGCCTGGTTCCTTTGACATTCCTCTCTCCAGAGGCAACTGCCATGATGAATTTGTCCTGTAGTTTTTCATCTCAGCACTTTGCTATGCAGACAATCTCATGGCCATTTGTAACTGTGTAGATTTTTCTGTATACTTTCTTTCCCAGATTTTAAAGAAAATGCTATTTTAGACAATCCTTATTGCTGTCCCTTGAGGACTCTTTGCTTTCTATGATTTGTGGATTCTTCGTTTTGTTTTGCTTATTTTTTAACAAACAAATTCAATGGTTGCTTATTTAAAAATAATAAAGTTTCTAGAATTTCTGGTCTGGAGCTTCTTCCGTGATTTTGTGACAGTCTTAGAAAGTTTAAATTTAATTCTCTACTTTATTGAAAAATTGATTGACCTTTTCCTCTTTGGACCTCCTCTTGCCCCTACAGATATAGAGATTAATTATACCTGATGTCTTTTCACAGAAGTCATATTATGTTTTTATTAGCTTTATAGTTTCAGCAATGAGAAATTTTCATTTATAATGTTCAGAATTTTTCTCAAAGACCTTTTAAAATTTCAATCCTTTACTTTAAAAATCTTGATACCAAAGTAATCCATGCTCGTTCGTAACAGACAATGTGAAAAGTATCTTTAAAAAGTCATAAAACTGCATAGAAGTTGAAGAAAATACTCATAGGCCCTTCCCTGAGCAACTGCTATTCATATTTAAGATACTCATTTAAGAAAATTTGGGAAGTAGGAAAAAAACTACTTACCATACTAATATAATCACAGTTAATATTTGCTTGACTGTATTTCCTTCCAGTTTCTATTTTTTAACATAGTGATTTTTTTTTGCAATCAAGACATAAATGCAGTTGTATTATATGTTTATCCACATGTAAACATTTAAAAATATTACATAACCCTGTGTTTCCATTTTGGCAAGCATTTGGCCTCTACTCTTAGTTTTTATTTTTTTCTTTTATGTCACCGTGTGTAACATCGTTGAACATAGAGCTTTTGCTATATTTAGAATAGAGTGAAATTATTGGGGCACAGTTATGGACACCTTAAAGCTTTTAATACATGTTGCCAGTGTGGTCATGTGTGCATCTTAGTGTCTGAGTTTGGTTTTGTCTCGTTCTTGCCAACGCATGGGTTTTTTAAGTAATAAAAAAGGAAAAAAAAAATCCTTGCTCATCCCCAACAATAGGCATCAAGCTCTTTATAGAAGTAAGTTCTTAAATCTTTTATTGTTTTTTCTACTTAAATATTTTTCCAGGTATTTTTATTTTTATTAGTATACAGATATTTTTATTTAATGTTATGTGGATCATTTCCTTGTGATTTTGTCTATGGCTTTTGAGATGAGAAAGTCTTCTTGCTTCCAAAGATTCAATAAATGTTTTAATTTATGTTCTTCCAGTTTTTTGTGGTTTCATTTTTAGTTATGTTTGATACTTTGGTCCAACTTGGATTTGTTGCAGGCTTAAGACAGATGCTACTGAGGCACCATTGTTCTGCCATATCTGGTTTAATCCAGTGATAAATGTAGTCGGTGGTAGGTAGATGAATTCTAGGAAACATCCTGCATTTTGTACCTGACTCTTAGTAGGGGTGTCATTTAAATAAGATTGATGGGTGTTACTAAAATGTACTACTTTTGGACTTCCCATACCCATGCTGACCTTCTGTGGCTTGGTGGGAATCTGGCATTTGTTGCTGAAGGATGCATTGCTCTTCCTTTCTGAGTGTCCTCTAGCTAGTTCATGCTGGGTCTTTGGCCTTTCTCTTGGGCTTGTGAACTCTGCCTCCCAGCAAACAATGTACACTCAGCATTAGTCAGCAAGCCCATTTTGCTCAGGTCCTGGGAGGTCTAAAACATAAGGTCATTCCTTAGCAGGCAGAATCGTTTCCAGTCACCTTTCCTTGGGGACCTACTTACCTATCCCCTGCGGCCTGGCCAGCGGATGCCAGTTTGCCTGGCCTGGTTAGCACATTCAGGCCAACTCTCTCTCCTTAGCTGGCTGAAAGCCTTTCTTTTCTAGCTCCGCAGCTCCAAAATAAATAAAAATGCTGTTTATAGCAACAACATTGTTTCTGGTTTTAAAAGAATGAGAGAAGTGGTTTAATAACTGAGCAAGAATTGACTTTTCCAGTTTAAAGGTAGTGAACACCCCATCACCCAGAGTGTTCAACAGAGATGGGAAAACATTTTAAGAAATGTTGGACAGGGGACTCATGAATTTCATGAGGGTGATCTGCTCACCCTTCTCACCCTAAGGTTCTGAAGTTAAATGAGCATCTCATTTCGCACCTCCTTTGTTTTTCTCAAAATTTTCCTAATTGTGTAGCAGAGGCACAAAACAGTTTTTTTCTTCATGCATGACATATTTATTTGTGTGTTTGCATCCTTTCATGTCTCTTCATGGAAAGATAGGGAATGTGATATCTGTTTACACAAAGGGACTTTATTTGCTAGAGCATGATGTGAATGAGGTCGTGACTGCAGGTTCAGTCGTCAGGCCAATTATGTTAAATTCTAGTCAGTTTGGAAAAAATATAGGAAAAATGTGATTGGAAAATGAGTTAGTTATCTGCCCTAGGTGGTTAGAAATATAAAGCTTACTTATCCAGTGAATAAAACGAACCAACCAACCAACCAACACACAAAAAGATTAGTAAGCCCATGGAGCTGAGATGGAAATAGGATATCTAATTGTAGACTTGGAGGTTTTTTGTGGTTGTATTAATTGACACTGTGTGCATCTTTTAGGTAAATATAAGAATTGGTTAGTCAGTTGATTTTTTTCAAAACAGCTTTGTGGAGGTATAGTTTACACACCATAAAATTCACCCATTTTAAGTGTATAATTCAGTAATTTTTAGTAAATTTAGAGTTATGCAGCCGTTACCGCAATTCAGTTTTAGAACATTTCCATCACCTTCAGAAAGATTCCTTGCACTTATTTGGAGAAAATCTCTGCCCTCACCCCCAGACCTGGGCAACCACCAATATACTTTCTGCCTCTATAGATTTGCCTCTCATATAAATGAAATTTTATAATATGTATTCTTTTATATATGGCTTTTTTTCACTAGGCATAATGTTTTAGCATATATCATTAATTTGTCCCTTTTTATTTCTGAGTAATATTCCATTGTATAGATACACCAAGTTTTGTTCATACATTCACCAGTTGGTGGACATTTGGATTGTTTTCAGGTTGGGGCTTATGAATAATGCTGCTATAAACAGTCATGTGCAAGTATTTGTGTGGTCATATGTATTTCTTTCTCTTGGATATATACCTAGGTATGGAATTGCTAGATTATATGTTAAGTTTATGTTTAACTTTTTAAGAACCTGCCAAATTATTTCCCAAAGTAGCTGTTTCATTTTACATTCTCATAAGCAATATATGAGGGTTCTAGTTTCTCTATATCCTCACAATCACTTGTTACTGTCTTTTCCATTCTGGCCATTCTAAGTGGGTGTGAAATGATATCTCATGGTTTTCATTTTTATTTTCCTAATGACTAATGATGCTGAGCATTGTTTCATGTGCTTATTCATATATCTTCTTTGGTAAATTGTCTATTAAAATCTTTTGTCAATTTTAAAAATTGGATTGTTTATATTCTTTTACTGAGTTGTAAGAATTCCTTGTAGTTTTTGATGCAAGCCCCTCATCAGACATTGCAAATATTTCCCCTCAGTCTGTGAGTGTCTTTTTCTTTTCTTAGTGATACCTTTTGAAGTATAAATGTTTTTAATTTTGATGATGTTTAATTTATCAATTTTTTTCTTTTATGAATTGTGCTTTTGGTATTTTATCTAAGAATTCTTTGCATAACCCAAGATCTTAAAATTTTTCCCATGTTGTCTTCCAGAAGTTGTGTTTTAGCTCTTATATTTAAGTCTGTGATCCATTTTGAATTAATTTTTGTGTATCATGTGAGGTAAGGGTCAATTTCTTTTTTTGCATATAGCTATCCATATCCAATTTTCCTAGTACCGTTTGTTGAAAGTACCATCTTTCCTCATTGAATTTCCTTGGCACTTTTGCTGAAAATCAATTGGGCTTTATTGAAAAGCTTTATTTCTGGTCTTTCTATTTTGTTCCATTGATCTAATTTCTGCCCTTAAGCTGGTACGATGGTCTTTTGATTACTGTAGCTTTATAGTAAGTTTTGAAGTCCTCCAACGTTATTCTTTTGTCTAAATTGTTTTGGCTATTCTGAGTCCTTTGCATTTCCATGTAAAATTTAACTTGAGCTTGTCAATTTTTGCAAACTATTCCTTTGGGGTTTTGATAGAGATTGCCTTGAATCTACAGATCAATTTACGGAGAACTGTTATGTTAAGAATATTGATTTTTTCATTCCATGAATATAGACTGTCTCTCCAATTATTTTAAGATTTTTCAATTTCTCTCAACAATGTTGTGCAGTTTCTTTCTGAACTTGTTTATTGAGTTATTTTTAGATTCCTTAGCATTTTCTCTCTGTATAGGATTATATTGTCTGAGAACAAAGATAGTTTTACTTCTTTTTCAATCTGTGTGATTTTAATTTATTTTCTTTGCATCATTGCACTGGCTAGAATCCCAAATACAATATTCAATAGAATGACAAGAACTGACATCCTTATCTTGTTCTTGGTCTTAGAAATCATTTATTATTTCACCATTAAGTATGACGTTAGCTGTAGGTTTTTCATAGATCCCCTTCAACAGATTGAGGAAGTCCCCTTATATTTTGTTGAGAGTTTACCATGAATGGACTTTGGATTTTATCAGATGCTTTGTCTGCATCTGTTGAAATGATCATGTGGTTTTTGTCTGTCATTCTGTTAATATGGTGTATTACATTAATTGAGTTTCTGATGGTAAACTGACCTTGCATTACTGAAATAAATCCCACTTGGTCATGGTGGATAATTCTTTTTATATATTGTTAGATTTGGTTGGATAGTTCTGAGTTGAAGGTTTTTGTGTCTCTGTTCATAGGGAATATTGGTCTGTAGTTTTCTTTTGATGTCTTTGTCTGGCTTTGATATCAGGGTAATACTGGTTCATATAATAAGTTGAGAAGTGAGTCAATTGATTTTTTTTCAACTGGCCTCAGGGGTAGAGAAGGATGGTGCAGAACAGCATTTCTTTAGGATGAAATTCCATTTAAAAATCATTTCTAATCTTGGGAATTGATACTTTATAAAACACAATAAGAATGAATCTAAGGAGTGAAACTATTAGCACTCTAAAGGAAGAAGTTGGAAATTCTCTTCTAGACATTGGCCTAGGCAAAGAATTTATGAGGAAGACCCCAAAAGCAACTGCAGCAACAACAAAAATAAATAAATGGGACCTAATCAAATTAAAAAGCTTCTGCACAGCCAAAGAAACTGTCACAAGAGCTAACAGGCAACCCACAGAATGGGAGAAAATTTTTGCGTGCTACAAATCCGACAGAGGGCTGATAACCAGAATCTATTTAGAACGCAGAAAAATCAGCAAGAAAAAATCGAACAGCCCTATCAAAAAGTGGGCAAAGGAGATGAACAGAAACTTTGCAAAAGAAGACAGAATAATGGCCAAAAAGATATGAAAAAATGCTCAACATCTCTAGTCATCAGGGAAATGCAAATCAAAACCAAAATGAGATATCACTTATCTCCAGTGAGACTGGCCTTTATCAAAAAGACTCAAAACAACAAATGTTGGCATGGATGCGGAAAGGTAGGAACACTCATACACTGCTGGTGGAACTGCAAATTAGTGCAACCTCTGTGGAAAGCAATATGGAGATTCCTCAATGAGATACAAGTAGAACTACCATTTGACCCAGCAATCCCGTTACTGGACATCTACCCAAAAGAGCAAAAATCGCTCTATTAAAAAGACACCTGCACTCGAATGTTCATAGCAGCACAATTCACAATTGCAAAGATGTGGAAACAACCCAAGTGTCCATCAATACATGAGTGGATTAATAAACTGTGGTATATACATACCATGGAGTACTATTCAGCTTTAAGAAACAATGGTGACATAGCACCTCTTATATACTCCTGGAAAG
>CAUYSK010076871.1:0-11785 GCA_963575035.1 Avahi laniger
AGTTTTGTTATAGCAAAAGGATACAGACTGGAACCTGGCAAAGGAAGGGGCCACAGGGCGACGTCAGAGAGCGTTCTTAGTGCAAAGCACCTATTTTCCACAGGGTCGAGCTGTCCTCCTGGCATGGACCTGTGACAATACTCAGAGTACTGCTAATGAGGGACACTTGTCTGAGCTTCGGTGCCCAGTATTTTTATTGGGGTTTCGTTCCATATTCATGAATGACTGTATCATCAGCCACGTGGTTGACTTCGGTCTCTCATCGCTGAGGAACCTCCCAGATCAGGGCTGATATTGTTGGTTTAAGCCCCAAACAACCCTCTCGTTGCCATAGGTGGTCCTTCTGGCATGCTCCGCCCCCAGCAGAGTCATGTCATTGGCATAAATGACCCAGGGGCCGCCTGGAGTCCTCATTACCTCGTTGGCATAACTACCAGGTGTGTCAGAGGAGCCCACCCTGAGTAACAGACACTCCTGACGCCCAAGACACTCGGAGGCTTTAGCGGCCGCAGCTGTGTCCCGGGAGCTGGACGATTCTTTACCGCACAGCAGCAGCGGTGGGAACGTGCGGAGTGAAGGGCGCTGGGACAAGATATGCTGGAAAAGGAGGGTTTTCTGGGAGGCCATGGTTGGGGGCCTTGGAAGGTGTCCTGCCAGTGTTTCCAGCTCCATCACTGGTTGTGGGGCTGCGCCTGGGAGCTGGCTTTGCCCAGGGGAGCCCTGTGTGTCTCAACCCAAAATTATCAAAAGGGGTCCGAATATAATTTAAAGAGCGTTTATTCAAGGGCAAATGTTGAGGACTGCAGCCCGGGACAAACTTCCAAGTTGCTTTGCACAGCACTCTGGAGAACAAAAGACTCAAGTTTTTAAAGAAAGAAAGAACAAATCAGGAGAGGAGGCAATGACAAAATTTGTTGGTCAGGAATTCTCACTGGTTTACGGAAACAACATTGGTTAGGCATTTTATGGCGACTTGCTGGCAGCTGGCCTAGCGCCCACACTGCAAGTGGCTTCTAGAGCCTGCATAGCAAGTGGCTTCAAGAAGTAATGATTTAGCTCAAGGGGAGTGAGACGTGACTTCTGTTACATTTTAAATGCCTTTCTGGGCCTGATAATTTAAAGGGGCTTGCATTCCTCAGATAAGAGAATTTTTTCTTTCTCAAGTGGTGCTGGTGGGAACAGTGTATTGGCAGAGAACCCTGAGCCCCCAGGCCTCAGGATAACCCCCCACCCAGCTCCTCTAAGAGCCCCAGGCCCACTTTCCAGGCCACAGGCCTGGGGCGATTGAAACCAAGGGCGTCCTGGGCACACCGGGACAGCAGCCTCCACTCTGTCCTGAGAAATGAAGGAATGATGCCACCCCTCATTCTGGAAAACTCTTTTCCCAAGCTCTGCCTTTTGCTTATAGCCTCTCTACTTCAAATACACTGAGCTGGAATAAACTTCACCACTTCAAGAAATAAAGGTTTTCCAGATACAAGATCAAAGCTAAAAGCCAAAAGAATATTAGGTTCCAGGGCCAAGGAACTCCCAAGCAACCCGGCTAGATTGTTCTTTTATCTGCAAAGGTTGTGCCAGGAAAATCCCTTTTCTTTTATTGCAAAGCTGCCAGTCAGAACCAAGCTATGCAAACAACAGCACGAAGGAGCCAGCAAGATCTATCTGTTAAAGAGCCTTGGTTGGGAGACGAGGAACGGGCTCTGTTTTTCACAGCCGGAGAGTGGTCAGACAGGAGGCGCCTCGCTATCTAAGCTCCAGGGTGCAGAGATGCTGAATATAAAATGACAGCTGGGACAGCTGATGACGGGGCCGGAGAGCACGCTCTGGGGCCTGCGCTGGCTCGGGGAGTATGCCAGTACCCCACATGGAGAAGAATGCGTGTGGAAGAGGACAGTCATGAGAAACAGAGTCGGGGTGATCAGGCCTTCTGTTTAGAAAACCAGGCCAGGGTGCGTGGCTCTGCGTGGCTCAGGAGACCTGGGTGCTCAGATGGTGGTCTCCCAAAGCTCTCGCCAGAGGGCTCACATCCTTCGGCTGAGGTTTAAGTCCCGGACCCCGGGTTTGATGTGGGACTCCCCCTGCACCTGTCTGCATGTGTCTCCAGCCTCTGACTGCACCCCCAGCAGTGGGGAGTGAGGCCTCTTCCATCTGGAGCTGCTCTGGAGTCTACATCACTCTCACTCTCGGCAGCTCCGAGCCACTGGCCCTGGCCTTGGCCTTGCCCTCTGGGGTTGCACTATAGAAGCTGGATCCCTCTTTTTTTCTGCCAGCCACTTCAGATATTTGAACACAACTGGGTAGGGGAGGAAGAAAATCTCTTCCTCTGCCCATCTTTAGGTTCTTCAGCCAGGGCCTTGCAAATTAGACTGGCCAAAGACGGACTGACAAGAGAAAAGCAAACAGTAGTTCATGAGCAAGTGCTTCGCTTACAGGCGGGAGCACCAGAGATGAGTCACTCAAGGGGCGGCCAGACTTGGCTTTGTGTATTATTTTAGGCTAAAACAGAGGAAAAGGGGTTCGGGTTTCCTGGTAGTAGGCAAGTGTTGGGAAGGTGAGCAGAAGTATGGTAGACGAGGCTTGTTTGGTAGGTTTGTTATGAAGGTTTAAGTCAGTGCCTTCTCCAGGGGTAAGAGCTGTTAAGGTTCCTCTTCCTCCAGGCGTGGGAAGACGCCTCTTACAAATGCAAGTTTCTTTTTCAAAAGGAAAACTGTGCGCTGTTTAGGCTGTTGGGGCTCAGAAACGATACCGCACACTGGCTGGATGCTGAATGCTTCGACCCCAAGGCCCAGGGCAGGGTCTCTCTGACCTTTCCTTGCCCTTTTTTCTCTCGATCTCCTGTTCCCCAAGGCAGGCCAAGAAACTAGAACCCCTCTGCCCCAAAGCCAGCAATAAAACCTAAAAATGGTAACCTTCCCGCCTTTCTGTCTCGGGGCTGGCCATAAAGACGTCCTCTGACCTGCCTTGTCTGATGGTAGGTCATGACACCCTCATTTTGCAGCGTCCCACCCTATACCCTGGAGGAGGGAATGCCACACGACGAGAAGAATCTGAGCAGACAGGCCCTACAGGGCCTCCTCTAGGCCTATGACTCTTAGCTTTACCCTTTTGGTCCAGTAACGTGTCTACACGGCTGTCCCTTCACCATGGAACCTAAAATGAAAATGGACGGTTTTCCCTGAGCCTTTCGGTCTTTATTTCTGAAGTCTCCTATGTCATGTAAAACTTTGATTAATAAATCTGTTATTCTTTTCTCTTGTTAATTTGCCTTTTGTTGTAGGCATGTCAGCTGTGCCCTCAGGATGGGTGAGGGGAGATGTCACCCCCCCACTACAGAGCTTTGCCTGTGGTGCTCATTCCCAATGGTCTTTAGCTCAAAATAATCCATATGCCAAAGAGGCATGTTTTGAGGCAGCACGTTCTGGTATCCTTCGACACCCGTCTCTACGAGTCTTCTGTGTCCTCCAAGTTAACACATTTGGCTCTGCTGAAGGTTCCAGATTTAATGAGGTCCCTCACCACCTCAGTCAGGACCAGCTACGTAATTCATGGAGCCCATTGCAAAACAAACACATAGCGCCCTTGTTCAAAAATGGTATGAATTTCGAGGCAGGAGAGCAGAGCACTAAACCACTGCAGGGTCCTGGTCACTTTTTCCTGGGTATCCTCTGGTTTGTTAGTGTCCTGTGTAAAGAATGGGGCCAGGCTTATTTGGGGAGGTTCAGAGCAGCCCTCAGACTGGCCAGGCCTCACTCCCTTGCCCAGTGTTGCAGCACGTGGGCAGAGAGCTGAGCCCCTGTCCTCGGAGTCCCTTACGGTGGGCAGATGCCAGGCCTCCTGGATCTGGTGCTGCGTGTGGGCTGGGGCTCTGCCCTCTGAGCCAGCTCCTCAGCCTGCGCTCCTGTCTGCTTGCTGCAGTCTGGAGTCACTGTTGGCAGGGATGCTGCGCTGCTCAGGGCAGTAGACATCGCCAGAACTCCTGCTCCCGATGGGCCGCATCACCCCATCCTTTGCACGAGCAAGTTCTTTCTGATCTTCTTCTTGCAAGAGTCGAGTCAGAACTGACATTACTTGCCCGGGGAGAGAGGTGGAAGTGGTCTGCCCGGTCTCCCCAGAGACAGAATGGGGACTCCGGAGATCAGACGCACCCCCAGGGCCACCGGAGCCCAGGACAGTTGGGAAGGAGGTGTGAGAGTCTGGGACATACGCAGGTGGACCTGGAGAGGAGGGACAGAGACAGGAGACACCTGTTTGCAGCCACGGCCGTGAAGCTCTGCCAGGTCCTCAGAGGTCCTGGACCCTTGGCCTCTGATGTGTGGTCATCTGGCCTTCCTTCCGGGTCCTTCTCTTCTCCAAGCCTCCCACATGCTTTTCCTTCCTAGTCCCCAGGCCTGCTCCTCTCAGCGCAGAGAATGACCTCAGTCTCCCAGGAGGCTCCCAAAAGCTCTCAGGAACACCCCAGTGAGTCAGAGACACAGGGCCTCAGGCCCTGGAGACCCCCAAGCTCAGAGGATGCCATCAGAGTCCCAGGGCAATGCTGAGGTGCCTGGGAACAGCTTGGAGCTTGGAGTTGGGGAAGGAGGGGCTCCAGCCCCATACTCATCCCTGCTTCAATCCCAGCAGCCCCAATTTTGTATATCAGCCTGCAGGGGATGAGTGCATTGAAGAAAGGTTTCTGCAGCTAAATAAAATAGTTTGAGGTGGTCGAGCATATCACTGCACACATGAGATGGGCTGAGAAGGCAAGGAGTCTGCCTGAGGCTCTTCCCTAGTTGGGGCGGGGGCCTCCATTTGCAGGTTTGATCTGAGTCTGAGTGATGGGAGCAACGAGGGGCCCTGCTAGGTGCTGGCCTGGGCTGGAAGGAGGAGCTGAGGGCTACCCAGTGCTACGGGGGCCCGTGGACTGGCACTCAGCCTCAGTGGGGCCCGTGTGTTCTCGTGCAGGGAGGCAGGCAGGTGTGCACAGGGCCCAGGGATCTGGGGGAACTGGCCAACCAGTAGCATCTGAAGGGACAGCTCCCTGAAGCTCTGGCCAAACTTTGCTGAACAGAAACTCAGGCCCAAATGTCAAATTTTGCAAGAGAAATCAGAAATGTACATTTTAATGTAATATCACTACATTTTAAAATGTTGACTCAATTTTTAAAAATGTGCTGGGTTCTGCCGGTAGGCCTGCAGACTTTGACCTCTGGGGTAAGTGCAGGGATTCACAGGAAAAGGATGTGGCTTGGGGGATGCTAGCAGGACCCGAGGGTCAGGAAGTCACTCTGGGCAAGGACAACTCGGGGGCACAGCCACTCACTTCTCCACCACCTCTTTCCTTTTCCTCTGCCACAAAGCCTCCCAATCCCTCCCGTGCGGGAAGGAGCCTGCTGAGAGGACAGCCGGAGCTGCACTTGGGCAGGAAGAACATTTTCCAAGAGTGTTTGTGATGCTTTTATACAAAACATCTTGTTTCAGAAAACCTCAAGACCATACAAAAGTGAGGAAATGTACCCACAACGTGGTCATGTAGGTTTGTTTGTTGTGTGGGTGTCTGTTTTTGTTGTTACCATTAGTATCTGTAAACAATACAGCATTCTCTATGAGTTCCAGATGATAAGTGGAAAATGTTTATGTGTGAGTAGGCAAAAATGATGCTGATAATATTGAGTGTAATTACAACAAGATAATTTAAAATGCAACTGAAATCTCCGTCTTGGCTTTAGAAAGTATTGAGTTTTTTCTGTTTATTTATTCTTTATTTTTAGAGTCAGGGTCTTGCCATGTTGCCCAGTCCGGATCTGAACTCCTGGGCTCAAGCCATCCTCCCACCTTGGCCTCCTGAGTAGCTGGGACCACAGGTGTGCCACCACACCTGGCAGAAAGTATTAAGTTTCATGTGGCAGGATTCAAGTTCTTTGAACATGTTTTTTCCCCATCTAACTTCACTTCCAGACTTTTTATCTTTACTGTTTGAAAATGCTTGGTGCGTAACAAGATATTTACCTTTCTTTTCTGGCAGCAATACACAAACCCTGAGAGGAAAACAACAGTGGCTTCTCTGAAAAGAAAGAAGCCAAAACTGTCACATGGAGCAAAGGTCAAACAAATCAGGTCATTTTTGCTTTTTCACGTGTAGTTTGTATCCTCAGCTTTAAGCACAGGTTTGGTGGATAAATGAACGAACACAGGCCAGAACCCAACCAGCCCCCCTTTCGTGGAATTTCATACTGATGGGGTCGCGGGCTCTGAGCCCTGCCTGCGCTGACCACGCACCGAGCACGCTGCGGCTCCAATCCCAAACCTTTCCCCAGCTCAGCAGGGTGAGAGAGCTGGGTGGAGCACGGCCCGGCCCTGCTCAGAGAGAGGGACACCTCAGCAGCACATTACAGGTCGGCATCGGTGCTGCCCAGGCACAGTGCGTGGCGACACCACAGATCCTGGCTGTAGGGTGAAGGAAATGGCGCCACGCCCCGTGCTTTACTGAGATGTGAGTCACATTCCAATTCAGTGGTTTTTAGTACATTCACAAAGTCGTGCAACCATCACCACTGTCCAAGTCCAGAACATTTACATCTGCCCCCAAAGGAACCCCATTTCCTTTAGCAATCACCCCTCCCCCTCCCCCAGGCCTAGGCAACCGCCGACCTGCTTCTGTCTCTGTGGATTTGCCTATTTTGGACACGTCATATAAATGGAATCAGATCCTGCGCGGCCTTTTGCGTCTGGCTCCTTTCACTCGGTGTCGTGTTTCAAGGTTCCTGCATGTTGTAGCAGGTGTCAGGGTTTCACTGTCGTTTACGGCTGAATGACGTTGCGTACCGCGGATAGACCACACTTTGTCTTTCCATTCGTTGGTTAGTGGACATCCGGGTTGTTTCCACCTTTTTGGTTGCTATGGATGATGCTGCTGTGAACATTTGTGTGCAGGTTTTTGTGTGGATGTATGTTTTTATTTGTCGAGGGCACACACCTGGGAGTGGCTCCCTGTGCCTCTCTGGCCCAGCCCAGCATCCCTGGGGGTGGATCAAGTGTCCTCCCCGCAAGAGCTCCCACGCACAACAGGACGTCTCCATCCACCGCCTGGCCCACACCAGCCTCCTTAAGCACAATGGAACTGAACAAGGTTTCTTTTTCAAATACAGGGAGTCGATTTACTAATTCTGTCTCCATGGAGCTCACTTGGTCACTCATAGATCACGCATTTAGCAAGCGTCCAGGACAGCCTGCCGGAGGCGGCCGAAAGGAGGGCCGGCAGGCCCTGGAGAGGCTCTGGCTGTGCGTGTGGGGCGGCGACTCTCCCCAGGCACACAGGATGAGACCCTGCGCACACAGGCCAACTAGCTGGACACGTGTGCTTCTTAGTGATCCCTCAGAGGCAGTTACGCCACTGAAAGGACCGCCCCCTGGAGCAGGGCCACGCGCCTCACCAGACTTGGTGGGGATGTTCCCAAACGTGAGAAGCATGTCCCGTAAGAGGCAGAGGTTGCCGGGGCAGCCGACATTCAGGGAATTGACTGATGGTGCCTCGGATCCAACATGAGTCAGCAAGAGCAGCAGCGTCCTTGAGGCCAACATGCAGCTCCCGGGGGTGACTTCCGGGGGTGCCGCTCAGGCGATGTTTCAACACCGGATGTTCATTTTCTGCCACATGCTTTACGTGCGTAGTCTGATCTACTCTTTGCAAGGTAGAGATCACCGTCCCGATTGTACTGACACCGGAATCGAGGCTCAGAGGGCCTGAGTGACTTTCTAAAGTGACCAAGTTAGATGCCAGGGGTCGAAGTCTGTCTTAGGCCAAAGCGAAGAGTCAGAGGTAACAATGGAATCTTGTGTCAAAATCCCGGCAAAGTCCCGGCCTCTGCCTTGCTGGGAAGGCAGCACCCAGCTGGTCACCGTCCCTGCCTCGTAAGAGGCTTTCACAGCCTCGATTGTAGCCCCGCCATCTGGGACGTCGTTTCCGTTTTTTCAGGAGCAGAAACAGAGGCTTCACACAGCAGGCCGTGAAGCGATCAGGTGAGTTTACGGAGCAAGAGGTGGACAAGCCAAATCTGTAGGACAGTAAGCTGCCCAGAGCCACCTCTGACCAGCCGCAGTCCAAACCACTGTGGACCAAAGTTCAAGATGGAGATGGCCCGGGACCGGGGCAGGGGGACCGGCTGCAAGGCCCCCGGGCTGCAGCAGATGCCTGTGAAAGCACCTCTGGCCTCGCTGTCCACGCAGGGCCATGTCCAGTCCCGGCTGTGCTCAGAAGTGGCTCTGGAGAGGGCACTCCTGGGGTTTCGGCTGCACACTGCAGCACGGATCACTCCCTGGGGCGCCTGGCTCTGCAGCGGGAGACTTGTCCGTCCCAGACGGGGAGGAGCCGGGGCTGGAGTGAGGGAATCGGGGACAGTGTCCTCAGCAGAGGTCGGCTGCTGGGAGCAGCTCCAGGATGCTGGGCAAACCACCAACTAGGCCACGGGTTTTCTCCAGGAAAACGTCAGCGACCCGTGTGCCTGCGGGGGCAACACTGAGGGCTCGCGCTTTGTGGGCTCTGGGAAAGAAGTCAGTGGTGACAGATGACTTTAAGCCGGTGACCCTGGTGAGGTCCTGGGCAGTCAGCAGGGAACCCGAGACCCGACACTGGGTTTGACGTTCGTTAATTGCGTGCGAAGGACACACAGGCCAGAGCGCAACTGCGCCGCGGCGCAACAGGAAACCCGCGCCCAGAACATTCCCGCTGAAAAGCGGTAACAGAACAGCAGGGCTCCACAAATGAATGCACGTCCCCGGGCCCACGGGGAAGCGAAAGCGCACTTCGCGATCTCACCCACGGCCGTTTTCTGTCTTCTGTTTTTGGTGGTTGTTTCTCGAATTCAGTGCTTTCGTTTTTTTGTCAGCAGCCCCGGCTGCCTGAGTGCCTCGTCTCGCTGGGCGGTTTGGGAGCTGAGGGGGCCCACGTTCCAGGCGAGCCGGGGTTTCAGGTGACCTTGGCCCCGACCATTGGCTGGTCCTCTCAGGGCATCCTCCGCCAGCACCATCCGTTATGGAATCGTGCCGTTTGCGGAGTTCCAGGTAAAGCCTAATGCGTCCCTCGTTTTCCTCCCGTGGGAATCGCGGCGCCCTTGGCACAGCCATACATTAGACTCCCTGAGGAGCTTAAAAAAGACAACGCGCGGTTCCCAGCCCAGAGATCCGGATCAGCGGTCAGAGAACCTGCCGTCCGGGAGCGCCTACATGAAGGCCTGGGCAAGAGCCGCTGTTTCGGGAAAGGCGTCTGCAGCACCCAGGCCGGCAGCAGATGCCAAGGGACCCATGAAATGGCAGGGAAGGGTCATACCAGCCATGTGACCCTGGTGGAGCCCTGAAGCTGTCCGGGTCTTGGGGTGCCATGTGTGAGTTGGGGTAGCGCCCTGCCCTGTGTCTCCCAGGACTGCTGAGGACATCAGATGAAGCAGATGACGGGCCCCACTCAGGCCGGCGAGCAAGAAATGCCCTGCCCCTCAAGGCGGCGCGTGGGACCTGGAAGTCGCTGGAAATGTAGCAGTGGACTCCATCCTCCCCTGGCTTCAGGACCAGACTCAGCCACGTGGTACCAGGTATAAGGGTCTGAGTTGGGGAGGTGGGCACACTCTCCCCAGGCCTCTGCAGCTGAGCGGCACTGGGCCAGGAGGAGCACAGCAGGGACTGGGAAGGGTCTGCAGATGCTAGTGGCATAGAGCCAGGTGGGACAAAAAACAAGGCACTTCTCTCGTTGGGAGTTATGCCTAAATGTGGGAAGAGAAGGTGGTTACAGTGTGGCTGTCATGAACGGAGATCTTGGGGCCTTGCCTCTAGCACGAGAACCCAGGTCCACAGGAGACGCTGCTTTGGTCTCAGTTTCCTCATCTGTACAATGGGCGTAGAGCTGCTTTGAGGGTTAAATGAGCTAGTCCACAGGGAGTGCTTGGCTTTTGCTGTTGTTATTATTACTACCACGTGCCAGAATGTTGATTGGTGCTTTATGGGTGCGGCTGCATTTCTTCTTCACACAATCCCTGTTATTTGGTGTTAGTCTCGCCTTCTTCACAGATGAGAGCGATTAAGTGTTAACTCGCTGCCCAAAGGAGCAGTGCCAGTAAGTGGAGACAGAGCTGGAATTTGAACCCATGTCGGCCTAACTCCGGAGACTACTCTAGGTACGATGCCCGCTTTGATTCAGAATGAGCACCGCTGGAGCTGTCTGAAAAAGGACACCCCAGGCAGCTGGGAGAAGGGCTTGCAGAGGGCTAGGGGCTGTCTGATGGGGGGCCCTGAGTCCCCCAGAGTGGAACACAGGGAGGGGAGGCGGGGAATTGGGGAGCCTCAGAGCAGCAGGTCACAGGGGAGGAAGGTCTGGGGCCTGAAAGGGAATTCGCACTCTTTGAGTGCAGAGTATGTGCCAGCTCTGGGTGGAGGCAGAGTGCGTTTGCTGGATCACAAATGGCCAAATATCATCCCGGTGCCAGTCTGTGATGGAGGAGGTGACAATCCGGCCTTGCCCGTCATGCGGGAGGGACTGCAGCCGACAGGGGGTGAGGAGGGCCTGACCCCGGAACTGCTGAGGCATTCCAGGTGCTGCCTGCAGTGGGGGCGGCCCAGCCTGGCCCGGCCACTCAGGTGCTCCCCTGCCTCAGCACCCACTCTGCGTCCCTGTCGGGCTGGCCTCTGTGTGGAAGCCCCCTCTTTCCCTCCAGAACCGCCTATCCGGCACCAACCTGCACCCAGTGGCCCATTCACATTCTCCTTCCTCCACAGAGCAAACTCTGCCCCCCAGCCGAGGTGGTTCCTGCCCTCCGGACGTCCCCAGCTGTCTCAGCCTGTGTCAGGCGGTCTCCCACGCTGGCTGGGCTTAGATGGCAGGAAGGAGGAACAGGAAGGAGGTGGCAGCCATGAGCTAGGGGCTTGGATCTCAGGGCTCAGACGTTGTTGGGTCATACGGGGCAGCCCTGGGGCCTGTGCTGGAGTCCCAAAGCTACATTACACACGGGGTGCAGAGGGGCTTCCTCTAGAAACCCTAAGTGTCTCTCCCGAGTGTGTTACTCCTGGTTAGTGGCATCAAGCTTGGCTCCCGGCTCCTCTCAGAAACTCTGAAAACAGCCTGCACCGCCAGCTCCAGCAGGTTCACCCCGACCAACATGGTGCTTCTGCAGCAGAGTGGCTGGCAAGACCCTCCAGAGGACGGGGATCTGGGACCGGCCATCCTTCCTCTCAAGTTTTCAGGTAGGGGAGACCCAGCTGGCATCAACGACGGGAGCTTTCCATGGCCCGCGGCGGAGAGGTGGCGACTGCAGCGAAGGCCAGTGCTCACCTGGGTCTGTCTGGCCGCTTGGCCGCGGGGTAAACCACTGTGAAGGGTGTGGCGTGTGGGGCAGCTGCTCCCAATTACAGGGGTGCAGTTCAAGAAAGGAAACAACCGGCTCAACACCCAACAGAACCAGAGAGCTTATCTTTACAGCCTGTGCCTAACGCAGCTTAAAACCTGAGCAGAGGCCAGGCGTGGTGGCTCACGCCTGTAATCCTAGCTCTCTGGGAGGCCGAGGCGGGCAGATTGTTTGAGCTCAGGAGTTTGAAACCAGCCTGAGCAAGAGCAAGACCCTGTCTCTACTAAAAATTAGAAAGAAATTAATTGGACAACTAAAAATATATAGAAAAAATTAGCCGCGCATGGTGGCACATACCTGTAGTCCCAGCTACTCGGGAGGCTGAGGCAGGAGAATCGCTTGAGCCCAGGAGTCTGAGGTTGCTGTGAGCTAGGATGATGCCACGGCACTCTAGCCCGGGCAGCACAGTGAGACTCTGTCTC
>CAUYSK010076872.1:0-20258 GCA_963575035.1 Avahi laniger
ATAACAATTATTGGCAAGAATGTCAAGAAATTGGAATTGCTATGCACTGTTGGTGGGGAATGTCAAATTGTGCAGCACCTATAGAAAACAGTATGGCAGTTCTGCAAAAAGTTAAATATAGACTTACCATATGACCTAGGAATTTCACTCTAGGTTTATACCCAAAAAAATTGAAGGAAGGGACTTTAACAGATATTTGTTCAAGCAAATATTCATAGCAGCATTATTCATGATAGACGCAATTCAAACACCCATCAGTGGATGAATAGATAAACAAAATGTCATCTACACAGACACAGACACACACACACACACACACACACACACACACACACACACACACACACACACAGGAATATTATTCAGCCTTAAAAAGGAAAGAGTTCTGGCCGGGCGCGGTGGCTCACGCCTGTAATCCTAGCACTCTGGGAGGCTGAGGCTGGCGAATTGTTTGAGCTCAGGAGTTTGAAACCAGCCTGAAGAAGAGCGAGATCCCGTCTCTACTAAAAATAGAAAAAAATTAATCGGACAACTAAAAATACATAGAAAAAATTAGCCGGGCACGGTGGCGCATGCCTGTAGTCCCAGCTACTCGGGAGGCTGAGGCAGAAGGATCGCTTGAGCCCAGGAGTTTGAGGTTGCTGTGAGCTAGGCTGATACCACAGCACTCACTCTAGCCCTGGCAACACAGTGAGACTCTGTCTCAAGAAAAAAAAAAAAAAGGAAAGAATTCTGACATATGCTACAACATGAATGAATCATGAGGATATTATGTTAAGTGAATAAACCAGTCACAAAACAAAAAATATTATATGACTTCTCCTATATGAAAAATCTATAATAGTTAAATTTATAGAGATGGAAAGTGGAATGATGGTTTCCAGCAACTGGTGGGAAGACGGAGTGAGGAGTTGTCATTTAATGTGTATAGAGTTTCAGTTTTACAAGATCATAAGGGTTCTAGAGATGGATAGTGGTAATGGTTGTACAACAATGTGAATGTATTAAATGTCACTGAATTATACACTTAAAATGGCTAATATGAAAAATTTTAATATGTTTTACCAAAATTAAAAATAATAGTAATTTAAAAAGTCATTGCTAAGAAAACAAAAAGACAAACTGGATAATAGTATTTGAAAAACATATATCTGACAATGGACTTGCATCCAGATTACATAAAGAATTCTTACAACCGAATATTATGAAAACAGCCCCATTTTTAAAATGGGAAAATAGTTTTAACAGATATTTCACCATAGAAGAAGTATGGATGCTAATTAAACAAAAGGATATATGTTAAAAGTATTAATCATTTGGAAAATACAAACTAAAATCACAATAAAATAACTCTACCTTGCTACAAAAATGTCTAAAAATAAACAAAATAAAACAAAAAAACCTGACCTGATAATACCAAGTGTTAGCAGGATATAAAGCAATCTGAAATTTTATGTATTCTTGGCATTTAAATGGTATGGCCACTTTGGAAAGAAGCTTGGGAGTTTTGTACAGTTAAACATACCCTTTCCATATGACTCTGCAATTGCATACATAGAGACATAAAATACATGTCCACATATATGGTCATGTTTGGAAATGTTTACAGCAGTTTTCTTCTTCTTCTTCTTCTTCTTCTTCTTCTTCTTCTTCTTCTTCTTCTTCTTCTTCTTCTTCTTCTTCTTCTTCTTCTTCTTCTTTCTCCTTCTTCTCCTTCTCCTTCTTCTCCTTCTTCTTCTTCTTTGGCTTTTAAAACACTTTTTACTGGGAAATGATTTTAAATGAACAGTTACGTGGCAAAGATAAAAAGTGGTACAAAGAGCACTCGGATGCCCTTTACCCAGAGTCATCTACATTAATATTGTGCCCCATTTGCTTTATTATTTGCCCAGTGGCACACACACTTTCCCTCTCCCCTCATCCCCAACACTTACTCATGTATTTCCTAACTAAAGGAATATACTCTCACATGACCAGAAAACTGCTATAAACTTCAGTAAATTTAACATTGATATATTTTTTGATAATCCATCATTCATGTTCAATTTTGTCAGTTAACCCAATAATGCCCTTCAGTCCCAGTACAAGTGCCACCTCTACTATGACCCCATCCCTCACATTTTTCTCTTTCTTTGTGACACTCCTTACAGCTTAGATGTGCCTCTCTCCTGTCGATTATAATGCTCTGACTCTCATTTTATGGTCATTTACTTCCCCTACTAGACTATAAGCTTTTTTGTTGTTGCTTTTTGGTTCTGTTTTTTTTTTTAATATAAACAAGATTTTATTGAAAGGGTCCTGGGGTACTTCATAGAATTGGGGAGAAAATCGAATAATCAAGACTAAGTAAGCTAAGGAACCAGGGCAGCTGGAGATATTGCAGCACCTGGAGTTTATAGGCATCCTCTCAATCATCATTTTTCAGATCAAATAGAAAAACGAGTTACAATAGAACTGAAAATAGACAGATAGATAGATGGTAGATAAATAGATCAGTAGATAAGTGAGAAAACAGGCTACAGACAGAATATGCAATATGGTCCCAGTTTTGAAAAAGAAATAAGGTATAGTATTATCACAAGTGGACCGCATATAGAATAATGATTTCCTTTACTATATTTATGTATTTTCAAATTAACATTGCATTGCTTGTGTTATCTTAGATTTTTTTCTTATTAAAGAATATTATGGGGCTACACATATTTAGGTTACATATATTGCCTTTGCACCACTCAAGTCAGAGCTACAAGCGTGCCCATCCCCCAGAGAGTATGTACCGCCCCCATTAGGTGTGAAAAACTTTATAAGGACTGTGATACATATTTGAGTTACCCATACATTTTGATAATTATTATTACTTATGGATGATATGGTTTTGATTAAAAAATAAATGAAAATGTGTTCACTCATTAAGCCAATATTTACTATTCTTACCTGGGAGGTTCACATAAAGCTACATTCTGGGGATACAAAAGTAGATGATGTTCTAGCACTGCTTTTAATGTGTTCCCAGTCTAACGGAGAAGATAAGTAGACAAATACAGTCACATGCCACATAATGACTTTTTGGTCAACAACACACCACATATACAATAATGGGCCCATAAGGTTATAATACCATATTTTTACTGTACCTTTTCTATGTTAAGGTATGTTTAGATACACAAATACGTACTATGTGTTACAGTTGCCTACAGTATTCAGTACAGTAACATGTCAGAGAGGTTTGTGTTCTAGCAGCACTAGGATATACCCACCGTATATCCTACATATGTAGTAGGCTACCCCATAGTTTTGTGGAAGTAGACTCTATGATGTCGCACAATGATAAAATCACCTAAGGAGGCATTTCTCAGAATGTATGGCCAACATTAAACAACGTGTGACTCTAATTAAAATGAAATATGGAAAGTGCTGGAAGAAAAGATGTACATGCTGAAAGGGGAGCTCCAGGGGTTCCTAGCTAAGATTAAAACAGGAAGGATAAAGAAGTGGTAAGCCTAACAGAAAAAGGTATGGGCTTACTGGTCATCCAGAGATGCGTCAACTCTGACTTTGCCACTTAGTTGTTGTAGGACCTTAAGGGAGTAATTTAAATCCTTCAGCCATAGTTCCTCATCTTAAAACATGGAACATAACAATAAGTATGTCACAGGGTTGTTGTGAGGATTAATTGACAAGATAAAAGTAAAAGGTTTAGTAAGTAGATGAATCTGGCTGTCAACAAATGCTAGCTACATTATCATGAGCATTATATTAGAAGTACTTATTTCTACTACTTACATCACACTAGTAGAGTCATTAGTACATTATCGTGCCAACTTCCTATAATATTTACAAAGCACTTAACATATGATTTGTTGCGGGATCCTCAGTAATTATGCAAGGTAGAATAGCGGATTTTATTGTTCTCAACTTACAGACAAGAAAAACAGGAAGAATGTAAAGGTCTTGGTCTGTAATTTCACAACTGTTAAGATGTAGATTTTTCTCATGACAGCCTTTATTCATTTCTCTATAGCAGACTGAAATGATTTAATTTTCTCAATGTTTTCTATGACGTTCTACTCATAAATTTTCCTTGATCCATTGTGCTATACTGCCTAGAACATAGATGCACGCTCACACAGGCACACGCATACTCATAAGGCCCCTGTATATGTTTATTTTCAATCTATTACATACCTTGTGGCTTTTTAATATAGCTTTTGAATAATTTAAACTCCTTTTATCCCGGCACAGTCAATTTTTCTAGTTCTTTATATTTTTAATTGGGTAGGTTTTATTATATTAAAAATATTTCTATTAGAAATAATAAGAATAAAAATAGCATAATAACTTCCCACTATACACTTGAGACTTAATATCAAATTTCATTTCTAAGGGTACAAAGATAAAAGAAATGCTTAACAACATCAACAAAAAGTGTTCTGTTACTGATTTGTCATGTCTTATTTGCCTTTTTAACAATATCCTTTTATTTATTGTTTTTATAAAATACCCATGCTCTTTTACTAATGAGAAAGGGGATGCAAGTGTTGTTCAATGCTACATTTTTAGATACCTGACAGAGAAAAAGGATTTCACATATGAAAAAGCAGCGGGAGGGAAACTAGTTGAACTATGACATGAGATTAAGCTCTTACATTGTATTAAAATTTATAAGACACATTTAAAGAAACATAGATACTGTTCATAGCAATTCTCTGATTTAGTTAATTTGGTTAATTTAATCAAGCTGGATTTTGTGGAGAACTTGGGATTTCAGATTTTGATTCTTGCATAGAATTCTGAAAAGAAGAAAGTCAAGGTAGAATAAAGTGAGACTAAACAATATAAAGATAGTGAAACAATTGGTCTCTTTGACAATAAATTTATACCATTCAAACACTGTAAGATATACAATTAAATTATTATCATATCTGAAATCCAGATATTCTGCCAGTAGGAAAAATATTTGTTGGGAGCAGAAAAATGACTCCATGTGTTGCTAATCAATCATTCAGTTAGCTTCCTGCTGGTAGTTGTATAAGATCTATTACTGTTGTGAATATTTCACCTGTGAAATCAGGGAGAAAAGATAATTAAACACACATTAACCAGACCTAGGGGTTTGAGTGTAGCAATCTATTAATCAATATTGATTGAATATTATAATAGACATTATGAAGGAGGAGGTGGGTTTTAGCTATGCCTTGAAATATGAATAAGATGGGGACAGCAAAAGGCAATAGAGTGAGAAGAGGATACAGAAGAAGAAATTTCAGGAAGAGGAAATATGACATTTTCACAATTTCCTGTAGAAAACTATATGTCTATTTAATTTTTCAAAATCAAAGTCCTGAAAACACATATCTTCTTTTCTCACTCTATTAAAAATTTGCAAATATGAAACATCAATAGATAATTTTGAAGGGTTACTTCTTACATGTGAGTTAATCTTAAGCCAACATCAAGCAATATTTATTTAGTTATACATTCACTTGTTTCAAAATTCTCACATACCTCTCACTTCCCACTTCCCTTCCCCTAGTTTAAGCTTTCAAACATTCAACCGATATTTTTGTGCACTTTATTACGTGTTTGGCTCTGTGCTGGGAATATAAGCATGACTAAAACATGACCTGAATCCCTGACTTCCTTTTAGTCTAGCAGTGGAGACAGACATTAATCAAATGATTCTATAAATAAATGTAAAGTCACACTTGAGTGTGGTGCTAGAATATGAGGTGTGTGGTGTTATCAGAGCATGCGAAAGGGAGAGTCGACCTGGTCAGGGAGGTCAGGGGAGGCTTGTTTGGGGAACTAACAATTGAATATCAATCTGAAGGATGAGTAGAGGTTAATTAGAAAGGGAAAAGCATTACATATCAAGGCAAATCAAATGCAAAAATCAGTACTGAGAGGACAGTTGTCAAGAAGAAAGGTCTTAAGGACAACAGCAAGAATGACTGAGAGAGAGCAAGGAGTTTAGTAGCAGGTGATCTTGGTTATTGCTCTCCTGGACTATTGCTGGGCATCCTCTCATTCAGCGTAACACCAGACTCTCTCCAGAGAGAGGCCTGCCATATCTGCTTTCCTAAAGCAAATATGATCATATCACTCCCATCCTAATCCTCTTCCTTCTCCCCCATGGACACACCTTGCACTCGGTATGGTGTGGATCTCACTATTGCCAGCACATGTTCAGCCTTTAAGTAACCTTTGAATGGGTCACTTTTCTTGATCCTTGAATTTGCTTTGCCTGGATTCGTCTGCTACCAGCCCGGCAATCTATTCCTCTTTTCTGCTGAGGTCGCATGTCACTCTTGGTTCGGGGCCCTTCGTGAGTACCCCCCGGGGTGGAATTCTTCCCCCTGTGCTTTCGCAACTTTCTTGTGTTTCGCTATCCACACTGCTCTCTACATGGCATTCAAGGAGAGGGTGAGTGCCTTAGAGTCAGGGTCTATTCCCCCTTTCTTGTATACAGTATGCTGAGAAATGTCTGAGAAAACTTGACATAAATGATTTTTTTTTTGTCAAACTGAAGATTTATGTCAGTTTTTCAGGCCACGTTTGAATAATTCAGGACGAATGATTTTGGCTCAGTTGTTGATTCAAATCAATTAATGTTAAACTGGATAACTTTAAAGATAGTTTGTTTTTGTCATTATTATTACAATGACCGTATACTACTTTTGGTGCAAACCCTGATGGAGCTATAACTATTCATATCTAATTCCTTTGCTTAAATCTAAGATTAAAAAATATTTTTATTACCATTAAAATATGACTTTGGACAATTTCCTTAAATTCTCTATGCCTCAGATTTCTTATTTTTAAAGTGGGGATGATAACAGTTTCTTTCACCTAGGATTGTTATGAAAACTAACTCGTTAATCCTTTCAAAGTATCTTGAATAGTATCTGGCGCAAAGCAATTGCTCCATCAGTGTTTGTTAATTAAGTAAACATGCAAATAAGTCAGGTATCGACTGGCCTTTCTGAGCAATGTCTGTAAGTTGTAAGGAGTATAAAGGCGAATCCATTCCAAACGTGCCGATTATGCTTTGACAGATCACTTTTACAACGACTCATATTTCTACACTCTAACCAGTAGTGACACTGCCCCTTCTCGGCCTCCACAATCCAAGCAGCAGGTAGACAGAGAGACTCCAGGTCTTCATGTTGTACTCTTGTACGTTGTTCTTGTACTTTATGTTGTACTCTTGGGTCCAGTGGTGAGTTAGACATTTTTTTGATGTTTCTTGCTACTGCTACTTCAGACAAATTGTTTCTTCCTACTTGCTTGAAAAAAATAAAATAAAATAAAGGTCGTGCCATCAAAGAATGCAACCACCACTCTTCTATCGCAGTTATTTACAGGACCCTAATGACTCTCCCTCACCCGGTTCATATTTTAACCTCTGGTTTATTGTCACCCTTTCCAACACTATTGCATCATAATTCTTAAACATTCCCCACATAGATGCTTCTCTCAATTCCCTGGTTTCAAAGTTCCTTGCCATTTACTCCTCTGCAGACACAGTCATTTCTCCTACTTCAATCTTTCACTCTCCTCGTTTTAACTGAGATATCAGCATTAACAACAACTGCAACCCCTCCAAATTTCAGTTCCAAGCATAGCACTATTTTCTGTTCCCTTGAGTCACCCAGCTCCAGTAATTGTTCCACTCATCTATGACTTACATTCTATTGATTCCACTGCTTTTTCATTCTCCATCTCTGACTTTACTCCTCACTTTCTTGTTTTAGCAGTGTGGATTTCATAGTCCATCATTTATTAAAATGACTCAACTGCCTGTCCCTCCCCCCATTCATTCTACTCATCTGGGAAAATCGAAACCCTTGTTAAATAAAATTCAACATCATCCTCAAGCCTGTTCCTTTGAAGCTGAACAAAACATTATGGTTTGTCTTACTTCAAATTCATGACCACCATAGTCAAGATGTGAGCCAAAAATCAGATTGCATTTCTTAATTCCCCTTGTCCTGCAACTCTCCCAAATAAGTATATATTGGCCTCACTTCTCAAACTTCCAACATCTTCTTCCCAATTTTATTCTCAGCAAGATTATTCATTACTAATTCTAATTTCATTGGAAAAAAATATAAACAATCAGGGAACTTTTACACACTTCCCTATCTCAACTACTTTCCTGTGGCATCTGCATCTTATTCTCTGCCTTTTCAAATTTGTTTGTGTAACCATAAGGCCTATTCCTCCACCTGATCGTTAAATTTCATCCACTTTCACTCTGTTGCTACAGGCTGAATTGTATCTCCCCAAAATTCAGATGTTGAGGTCCTAACCCTCAGTACCTCAGAATATAATGGTATTTGAAGATAATATCTTTAAAGAGGTTATTAAATTGCCATGAGGTCTTTAGGGTGGGCTCTAAGCCAATATGGCTGGTGTCCATATAAGAAGAGGAGATCAGGACACAGAGACACCTGACTCATGTGCTCAGAGACTGAGAGGTGACCATGTGAGGATAGTGAGAAGGCAATCATCTGCGAGCTAAGGGGAGAGCCTAAGAAGAAACAAAGTCTGCCATCACCTTGATCTTGGGCTTTTAGCCTCCAAAACTCTGAGTGAGTAAATTTCTATTGTTTAAACCATCCAGTTTATTGTTTATGGCAGCCTTAAAAATCTAATACACCACTTAACATGGTCTCACTGTCTTTTCTTCAAAATTAAGTGTTTCTCTATTAAAGTTTATCATCAGTAAACAAGCATACATTCATTTCTTCCATCTTAAAAAAAAGAAAATCATCTCTTGATCACACATTCCCTCCAGGTACTGCCTCATTCTTTCACCATTTTCAGTATAGTTGTGCTTCTAACTTTTACCCTGTCTTTATTTCATGAACATATTAAAAGCAGGATTTTCCCTCTCTCCCTCCTCTCAAGACCATCCCTTCATGACAATATTGTTCCTTAAATTCAATAACAAACTCCATGTTGCTAAATATAGTACTCAACATTTATTTGTTATCCTATTTGATTTATAAACACCATTTATTAGAGGAAACTTAAGTCAACTTCTTTCCCCTTTTTTCACTGCTTAACTCTGGACTTGTGTATATCCAAATGTGTACATGTAAATGCCAAATGGCATTTACACTTGGCTAATATGTTTCTTAAATTCTAAGTTTAAGTTTCTTAAATTCAAAGTGTCCAAAGCAGCACTTTCTCTTAAACTACTCATCCCAGTCTCTCTACCTTAGTACATGAAAACTCCATTCTTTCAGCAAAATCAAAAGCAGACAAACAAAAATCTTTAATGTCACCCAAGAGTCCTCTTAAATTTCTCACACCCTTTATTGAATCTATCAGCAAATACTGTCAGCTATATCTCCCAAAAGCCCAGAATTTACCTCCCTCTTCCAATCCTTTCAAATCTCTTGGTTGGACTGTCCCTGCTATTGTCTTTGTACACCGCCCCCCCACCGCCCCGCCACTTTATTCTCAACACCACAGATGGGAACATCTTTCTGTAACATAAACCAGATCATGTGTATCACTGCTCCAAACCCTTTGGTGGCTTCTCATCTCATTTTGGGCAAAAGTCAGCTCTTGCAAAACATCCCAACATGATTCTCTCTCCTTTGTTCTCTGTTCTTGGAACACTCTAAACACTTCTCACATCAGAACTTTTGAACTTACTATGTAATAAATTATGTTCCTCGAAAATGTGCAGGGCTTCCTATACCATTCTGCTTTGTAATTATCTGATAAACTATAATTTTCTTCATTTCTTTTCTCTCACTCGCTTGATTTTACCCCATGAAAAGTAGGGAGAATGGTCTGCTTATATTACTGCTGTATCACCATGCCCCAAACAGTGCCTGGCATATAATGAGCATTTGGTAAATGTCTTGAATAGTAAATTTACTAATATGATTGTAATATGCTTCCCCACTTTTTGCAATATGCTTACATAACCAATAGCCTCTTGGCCACCTTTTACTGTCAGCACTTTCTCAACAGTACCGATTAAATCTTACTTCCTGCCCTGGGCTTCAATGACACAGTGGTGTGGAAGTCCACTCTTGCTAGGGCAACTGTTGACCAATAAGGGATGGTTGCTGGTGGATGAAAGCTCCATTTTCCCTTCCCTGAACCTTCTAAATCACATGTGACACAGCACCTCAAAGCATCCTCAGCATGATCAAATTGTGGTGGCCCTTGGTGGTAACTCGCTGCTAGTGCAATCTTGCATTGGCTTCACCTCCTTCCTTGGGATCTCTTTCTAAAATAAACTGCCTGCATTCAAGCCCTTGTCTCAGGTTCTACATTCTGGAGTGAACCCATGCTTAGTCAATTCTGCTGTGAAACAAAGTTCCAAAATATTCTCTAGTGTATAATAGGTATTAATAAATATTTGCAGAATAAATGAATTGAACAATCCACTATAAAAGCAAGAACGTTTATACATTTTTAGATGTCTTGTTAGATCAAATTGATCTTATTTATAACATCTCCCACTGCTTCATTTGTCAGTGTGTATCAACTCCAGAAACACAATGTCCCAGGAGTTAATAATCTTCTTAATCTATTTTTTTCTTTTTCAAATTGGCTAAAAGGATTATGGAATGTTTATAATCAAGGCTTCAAAATACTTTCTGTTTTAATGGAAAAAAAAGATGAATTACAGTATGAAAAATTTCACTAGTGCCTTCTACTAAAACCTATTCCATTGAAAGATTAATGGCACCCTACAGTTTGACTCTAAAACTCAAGAAACTCTTTTAATTTGCATTTTAAGTAAGTTTTCGTCTTTCAGAACCATGTTTATAGTCATTGAATTTCTACAAGTTGCTCAATAGGTAAAATTCTAACCAAATAGTAGAAATGAGAAATAGATGACTTCATATATCTTGGCATAAAGTAACGTATGGGACCACAGTTACAGTGGTTTGTAGTGTCCCTTATTCCACAGTTGTGTTCTTTTCTCAGCAGTAAAACGGAAAATCCTTATTCCCCAAAGTACTTCTGACTGGTGGCAGCTGACATGAGGATCATCATTTCCTGATTCTGCTTTGGTTAGACTAGGTTTATACTACAGACATAGAAATATAGACACAGCAATCAGGTGCACAGAGCAGTCAATAAATGACCCTTTAGACAACCTGACTCCTGCCCTCAATTCATCTTGGTACCCTTGCAATTTCATCAGTTTCTCATACATATCCTACTATGAGTTTCTAAGAACCATGCACTCGAAGGAAAATCATTCCATTTGGATTCACCTTTCTTGCTTTCAGTATGAATTTAATATGTACTCAGTGTGAATTCTTGTATTCCTGTATTAATTTTTGTAATAGTAACTGTTTTCATTTGGCTTATTGGAAGTGCTTAGGAATGGAAGAGAGAAAACAAGTTAGTTGTTCTTCTGGATACACAACGTAACAACTAAGGTCACAGTTCAAATTCCCCTGTGAAAATGTTACTGAAATTTTGACCAATGTTTTACATTTTATTTTTCATTTTGATGACAGTTCTATAACAAACTCTTACAGTGCTTTTGAAAATGTTAGTTGTTACCATATCATAGGATAAATAGGAAAAAAATGGGTGTATACAAAAACTGGGCTAAAACTGAAGATAATTACTGAGGATCCTCAGTACAGAAGCCCTTCTATAGCCTCCTCTGAGGATTCTTAAAGCCTAGATTTTGCTTATTTGAACTAATATTTAGAAAGTCAATTTTCCATTCTGGGGATTCCATAATCCTGAATATCCATTCAGTGTTTCTTTGTTTGTTTTAGGATTGAGGGAGCAGTGACAGTTAAAATTATATTTATCCTTAAAATAGTTTTTAAGGCAAGTATGTCTAATGATGTCCTTTGACACTGTATAAGATGTAAACTAACATACATTTTCAATAATTTATTCTTTCAATTTTATACACTGTACATTAAAGTGTCTTGTAAATCATGAAGATAAAATTAGATGTCTCAAGGGAGCAGACCAACTTACGTAGTCAGGTGATTTTATTTCAAGAATGATTAAGAAGTAGTTGGTTATAATGAAAAATAAAAAAATCATCTTTGAAAATGTTTAGAAACATTAGCACAACATATTGATAAAACAGTAACTTGTATTGTTGAGCTTTTTTGTTTTCAATACATTTTCTCCTGTATTAACGCTTTTGAGCCTTTCAATGATTCTTTCAGAAAGCTAGGACAAATAGATTTATCCCTCAACACATGAACTAAAGCAGCAAGGCAGTTCAGACCTGCTAATGTATGTGCCCAAGGTACACAGTTTGCAAGTGACTCAATCTAGGCTTAGACTCAGGATATATATGAATTTTTAAATAAGCCAAATACAAAAAGAATAAAAGGATAGATGTTTCCCAAATGAAAGCCCAGGTTTTGTTTCTTACAAAATACTCAAAAAAAAAATAGATTTACAGTCATTATTATGGCATTATAATTTTTAATTATGAATAATGATGAAACTTAGCACAAAATATTAATCAATTCTTATCAGAATAATGTGGGATGGATTATCCAATTTAGTTAAAACTATTGTTATTTTCTACCAAATATTGATCGCTATTATTCTCAAAGACTTACTAAATTTTCTAAAACTCTTAACTATACACAGAACTGCATGTAGCAAATTTTAAATTGTATAGTTTTATTAGCATACACACTTAAGTATAAAAAGAAATATAACTTTATGTATGTGTGTGCACATTTATATATATATATAAATACATATATAAAAACCCCAAATTTTCTTGACATTTTCATTTCAATTAGCAGCTGAAAATTTTTAACTTTTAATTCAAGACTATAAAATCACTTCTTGTATTTAGTTTATTCAGATTTTAAACTCAATGAAATATTCTTTCTCTCTCCTTCTTGTCTGCCACTTTTGGACAGTTTAAATTTCTGGAAGCTTACCTATCACCTGGATTGAGCAAAGGGCCAACTCTCTGCATGCCATTCTCTGGCCACACTGGCTTCTCCTTCATTGGTAGCTGCTTTCTCTTAGCTTGATCATCCTAATGTGCTACCATTTCTTGATTACATTCCCAGTTCTGTGACAGTCTCTACTCAAGAAATATATTCACAACATCATTCCAAATCCTAGCTCTCAGCCTTTTCTAGTTTCCTGCATTTCTGAGGAAAATGCATAAAAAAATTAGCTATCTCTAAGGTAGAAGGAAGGGAAATGGACCAGAAACACTCCAAGAGGACAGTGAGTGGAGAGAAGGGAACTCAATTAAATCCCCAATATATCATCCTCCTTCGTGTATTTTATTTCCTCTTATTGTTTAGAAGGTGTTTTATCTGTTGATTAGTAGTACAATAAGTCTTGCATTCCTCGTTAAACAAATGTTTACCGAATACATGCAAAGTCCAGATGCTAATGCTAGATTTTTGGTTTCAACATGAAGACCACACAGTCCTCATGCCCAAGGTGTTCACAATTCTATTAAAGCTCCCACACAAACAGATAATTAGAGTGTAATAGATAAGGACTGTAACAATGAATAGAGTAATCTGAAGAGAGTGTTCAGCTAGGAAACCCTTAAAAAGTGTCATAGAGTCAGTTATTTGATTTTGTTCAAGACAGTTGAATAGAAATTTTAAAGTATGTCAAGATAAAGTGAGAGAAATCATTATCAAGGTTATTGGAAAAAGTTGCTACTGTATGATTAGAATTTCTGTGTATCCACAGGAAATTTTGTACTTTATCAGGGACATAACACAGTTTTACTTGAGTATCAGAAGTCTCAAGTTAGAAATACAATAATGAGCAAATTATTCTAGTTTATCCTTAAACATAATTTTTAATATTTTGCATTTTTCTACTAACATGAATGATCAACTGTTTGACTCAGTTAAAGAATTAATTGCTTAATTCAGTCAAATTGGTTATCAGATTAATTGACTGGTTAAATCAATTGTCATTGTCCAGGTTGGTAAAGAATAAAAGAGATTGAACCGTATGGTTTATTTTAAGGGCAGGAGCTTGTTCTCAAGTTTTATGTTCTTATTTAAGTTATGCCTGTAGATATTTTTAAAACATGTAGTGTTTACATTTTTTGCATAGCACTTTCAATTGAGTTTTTACAATATTGTGATGTGAGGGAACTGTGTTTGACTCCACTTTACTGATGGAAAGATTAAAGTATATCAGGGTTAAGTGACTATTGACTGTTCAATACTGTACTGCTAATAAATGACAGATCTAAGACTTGAACCCAAGGGCTTCTGATTTCAAATCTAGTATACTTTTTCTCTAATTAATGGAGAGGAATGAAATGTTGTGTAGAGAAAATATTAAAGGCATCAATAATTAACAGATATTCTAAGGCATGAGGAATTGTTATTTCACCACAGAAACATTTCCTCACCTTAATGGTTAGAGTGGGATAGTATTTCTTGCAGTACTCTTGAGAAATAGTTAAGGCAGATGGATGACCTGACACAACATTGTTTGAAATAAGATAATATCAAGAAAAATATATATTACAAATCATGATCATGAAGCTTTTCTAAAATTAATGGGAAAAATACAGAATCTCATGTGAGCTTGAATATAATGTTAGCTGGATGATACAAAATTCTAAAGCCCATATTTTTTCCCGTTTAATCAGTTGAGCAAGAGTTCTTATTTAAGTGCCTGCAACATGACTAGTACCATTAGAAAATGGAAAAAATGAAAAATGAATTTTCTTTATTCAAAATGTTTCTCTCTCTCCCTCCCTCCCTTCCTTCCTCGTCTTTTCCTTTCTTCCTTCCTTTTTTTCTTCACTTCCTTCCTTCTTTTCTTCCTGCATAAGCATTCATTGAACATCATGCTATACCAGGCACTACTGCATGAGAATGAATAATAAACAATGTCTAAAATATGCTCTACCTTGTGATAATACTCACAGACTAGTGACGGAGGTGAAACTTCCACTCACGAAAGAATTGAATAATTATATTCTGAACTGCGAGTTGCTAACTAGAATTATTTTAATAATCTATAATAAGAATGTTTAGTAATAATAATAATGTTTAATAGTCACATTATACATGGAAAATAGCTGATCAGTTTAATTCATTAATTGAATTTGAGCAGAACTCACAACTCTCAATTGCTTATTCACAATGAATAAGTAAGAGAAGTAAACCTGGTGGAAACTGTGATGCCCTGCAGAACATATGTTCTGACTACAATGTTCATCAACCTTGTGTTGTGAAGGAATATTGCTAAGCAGAAATCCAAGCTAAGCATTGTCAACTTAGTCTCCCCTTCGTTTTCTAGAAATCTGAAAACTAAAGTGATTCTGTGAACTTTCCCAGTTTTAAAGTCAGCAAATGAAATAGACTTTGGGAAAAGATCTCATGGGCAAAACAAAATAATCATGGCCACCAGTTTGCAAACTCTATTTTTTTTTCAATTTATAAATGTATAAGATTATAAAATGTGATAACATTTTTTGCAAGACCATTTATAACAAGTTTAACCAAATTGAACTTGTTTCTGGACCTCAAAAAAATGCTAAACTATAAATTGAGATGTAAAACAATGAAGAGAAAGGAAGAGAAAAGAGGGGGGTGAAGAAAAAAATAATTCCTTTATTCACAAGCACCATCTTTATGATTGCTTCATTTTCACCCTCAAATTTATTAAAAGAAGAAAAAATTTTGTGTTAACTTTTTTTAAGGAATCAGTTAAAGAAATACTCTCAGCTTGCATTTTCTTGTGAGTGGTTAACAGATGTTTCTACAAGTTAGTGAGTTTACTTAAGTGTCAGAGGCTGGACATTTGTATATAAAATCTCTCTTTAGTCAAAAAGAAGCAAATTAGAGAAATCTCTTACCAATGTAAATATTTCAGACTGTGATAAACTCCATAAAGCCATGGCATAAAATGCTTGGCCAGAGCACATTAGCTTGTTCCCTTCAATTTCAATAACAGTAGTATTTTTCTTTTTGAGTTTGAAAAAACAAATCACACTTAGCAAAAAAATATTCTCTAAATGTAGGAATCTTTTAAAACTCTGCCTCTTTAGCATGTGAACCTCATTCCTAAGTAGATAAGTGACAGACTATTAACTTTGTTTTTCACTTACTTTGAGTCATTACTTGACTTTCAAAACATTTTGGACAACCAGACTCAAAGCCTCCTTGCAGAAGAAATGTTGAGGAATCATGTACTTCTCTCCCTTTACAATTCCCCTTCAGGGCAGGGCAATACAAGTGACCCTGGCTTTTGACAAACCTTAGCTGAACAAAATGTAACAAGCCCTGTCTGTTTTGAGCAGAATTTTCTATTCTGACAGATACAGCTCAGGCGCATTTGATGTCTGCTTGCTGGTCATAGATAATGGTGCATCTTGGGACCATTGTCATTCTTGTCAATAAAAAGGCCTGGGGGGACATGCAACAAAGCTACCTTTTGATTCACCGTTTTTCTTTCCTTCCCAGGACATTTGTAAGCCTGTGGTCAGCTAGGTCATTTTATTTTATCCTGACGTGCCTTGATAATAGCATCATGTCTACAAAAAATTTGACAGGCCATCGATGTCTGTGTCTCTGACTCCTATGTTGTTTTTCAGTCCTTCTCAATGTCAAACATACTTTGAAAGCTACTGATTATGTTGGTTGGGACTGTATTTGACAAGACATTTCTTCTTCTATAAAATTAAACTCGTGGGGGTTGATCTTTGAATTTAAGGTAATTTTTTGAGCAATGCAAGACACTCTGTGGCATTGAACATTCAAGACACTACTGTTGGCATTCAAGAAATGTTTGAAAAACTGGGAATTATACTTAATTCAGTTAAACAATGTGTTTAAGTGTGAGTTTTGGAGTCTGGAACAAGAGGAAACTGTTAAGTGCAAAGTGGACAAATTATGACTGTATTACAAATATGACTGTATCACATTAAAATGAATTCTGATACGATTGTGGATAATTCAATGTACAGAGATGTCTATCTATAAAAGAAGGAGTTTATGTATAGGTCAGTCTTAGAGAAGAGATTGACCATTGTTTCTATTCTTAAAAATCAGTTGGGAATATATGTTAAGATGTTATATACACACACACAAACACACAAGTATATGTACATACACAAACACACACATATAAAGAAATTATATGTTATTAAAGAATGAAAATATGTCATTTCATATACTGTGAATATTAAAGGAAATGTGCATACATCGTGATGGCATGTCATCAAAGATAATTTTATACTGTAGGATTTTAGAAGGATTTTTATATCTTATTTCTAGTCGGATTCTCTCAGGTATCATTTCTCCTTTATAGATAAGTAAACGAATGTTTAGAGAATTTGAGTTTTCCCATTGACACGTAGAAATTGATGGAGCTGAAAAATAAAACCAAGAACTTTGTATCAACTCCAAGAATCTTTCTATCCATTCACAATGTGTGCAAAGTTCATGGTACAGAGTAAGAGCACAACTGTCGGTTAGCATTATCAGAATTAGCTGGAATATGTTGAAAATTCCTAGAGTTCACAGAATTATTTTATATTTCCTTCTGGGAAAGAGGACATTTTATTTTTCTTAAATATGAGAAAAATTATTTACTAATGTAGACAACAGTAGTTTTAGCACAATCATATCAAGATATTCTAGTGTAAGAGTTAACTTAAAAAATCAAATCTGAAAAATTATTAGGTTGGAATAAATAATTATTTAGATTTCTGATGGAAAAATAATACATTGTTGATAATGACTTCAAATAATAGCTGATTGTTACTCTTTATATAGTATTGTGACCTTTGGATATTAACCAGGAAATTATACCTGGATGTTTAATACATATTTTAAATTAGCAAAAAAGGAAATTAAATATATAACCTTTCTAAATAAGACTCTTTTTTGGTCAAATTCCTTATGCTATTTTATCCTGATCACAACTATTAAAGTTCTCAAATCATTGTGTTCTACAGAAGAGTATCCTTTTGTCTTTGGCTAAGTATTGATCTAAACATGTGGGAGAAGAATCTACAGAGAAAGAACTACTAGAATGGAGTAGACCACGGCTAGGGAAACTTTTCATGTTGGAAGGCTGCATTAATTTAACTGTAATAAAATAAGACCACATTCAAGAAACTTCAATTAGACATACTTAAAAATGTACATTATTTTGTAAAAATAATGTACTTAATAATTTCAAAGAATTAAAACTATTTAATTTTAAAGCTAACTAACTTTTTATTGACTTAGTTGTGTCTACTCTTTGTTGGAAAGCATTTGAATATTTGGTTGCAAAATGGAGGTCTGCAGTTTCAGTTGATCCTCTAGATGGTTATCAGTCATTTGTGACTTAAGGATGTCTTGATTTGGGTTAGGTAGGAGAATGTAGATTCACAGCAATAAATGGTTGAAAGCAAGAACGCATTTTTCGGGCATGTTGCCGAAGACATGCGTATTCTACTACATTTTTCCATATTTCAACTGGATCTTTCTTAGCATCAAACAATGACTTTAAAGTGTCATCTACTGAGAGGCCAATCAATTCCATTTGTAGTTCTTTAGGTGCCTTGGTGATGTCAACTAGGTGAGGCTGAAATGCTTATTTGAGTGTGACATAATGATTCTCAAAGTCAGCAAACCTTTCATTGTATTCTCTAATTAATAGGTCTATAACAGCTGCGTATTCTTCAAATGGTTCACATATATCATCCTGCTCATCAATGACCTTTGCTAACTGGGGAAAATGTTAATCCGAAATTTCCTTTTGAAGAAGAAGTGTTTTGAAAAAAAGAAAGCTTTTTTGGAAATGCTTAGATTTTTGCCACATATTGTATATAGACTTAATTTTACCTTGAAGAAATATTCAAGTCATTTTGATTTGGCATGATATCACATGGAAATGTTACATTCCTATAGCAATCTTCTTTCAATAATTCACATTTCTGATTCTGTTCTTCATAAAATTTAACTATCTGTTCTCACAGAGATAAAATTATGGCTGACACCTGTCCCTGTGATAGCCAATGCACTTTAGAATGATATGGCACATTCACATTGAATATCTCATTCTTCAACCTTAGCATGTTACAAAACTGATGATGTCATGTTGCATTTGCACGAATATAGCTAACAATACTTATAACTTGTTGCACAGTGTCACTTAAAATAGTAGCTTTAGCACAGAGATTTTGCTGATGCAAGGTACGGTGAAAAGAAATGAGAGCATCTTGGATTTGTTAATACATTTTTAAATCTGTGCAATAAAATCTTCATGTTTTCCTGTCATGGAAGGTGTACCATCTATACATATACTCACTAAATTTACCAAATTCAGTCCAACTTCATGACATTTATCTTGAAAGCTGAAGATATCTATTCCCCATGATCCGTTTGCAAGAGTGCCCAAAGCGAGTAACTCTTCGTAACAAAGAAAATCTTCTGGTATGATCCAAATGAAGTGTATAACCTGTGCTGAGTCGTTATAATCAGTTGATTAATCCAAAGTGATTGAATAATATATATTTTCCTTTTGAAGTATTGTATAAAGTTGTTTTGTTAGGTTGAAGGCTAAGTCATGCTGCCAATCAGATATGATTCTCCTTGAAAGAGGCAATTGTTTGTACTTTGAAATGTTATTGGGATCTAAGCACCCTGCAACTTTGACAACACATTCTTTCACAATTTATACATCACTGAATGGCTTTCCTTTTTCCCAAGTATATAAGATTTTAAGGGTTAGGATCTAGAGACATTAGAACCCCAGTAGTGGGACAGGACTTTGCCAAAGAGCAATCTGTGGACATGTCAGTTCACAGAACAAAAGATGGTCATCCTTAAGGAGAATATTACACCGATCAGGGATGTCTGCAAAGCAGACCCCACCTCGAGGCCTGAAAGTCATCACCTGGATGTCTGAAAGCAGACCAGAGCTTGGGGCCAAAGGCGAGGAGAATGATCAAAGGATGTCAGCCTGGCAGATAAGAGCAGTTAGCTATTCTAAGCTCGAAACAATGTCCCTGCTCTTCTCCTGACCTCATGTCTCAGTTAATGAGAAACTAGATAAACAAAAAAAGTATGTGGTCTCTTTGTTCCCACTTAGTTATACACTTTACTACTGACTTATGATTTTATCATTAACTTGTGAATGCTTAACTAGTTTATTTTTACTGTGGCACAGGCGATTTTAATCTTGGTAAATTTTATAACAGTTTACTCACATAGGAAAAATTGAATAAGGGATCTAGTGATTCTTTGAGGGGTCTTGAAACTTAAACTCTTGAATTGTACATG
>CAUYSK010076873.1:0-45469 GCA_963575035.1 Avahi laniger
CTGTCTCTCTCTCTCTCTCTCTCTCTCTCTCTCTCTCTCTCTCTCTCTCTCTCTCTCTCTCTCTCTCTCTCTCTCTCTCTCTCTCTCTCTCTCTCTCTCTCTCTCTGTCTCTACCTATCTATCTGCCTGCCTACCTACCTACCTATTTATCTTTCAAGAGATTTATTTTAAAGAACTGGCTCATGCAAGTGCAGGGACTGGCAAGTCTACAATCCCTAGCACAGGCCAGCAGGCTAGAAACTCAAGGGGAAGTTGATGCTGTAGTCTTGAGGCAGAATTTCTTTTTCTTTGGGAAATCTCAGTTTTTGCTCTTACACCCTTCAAAAGATTGAATGAGGCCAATCCACATTACCAAGAGTCATCTCCCTTACTTAAAGTCAATGATTATAGATGTTAAGAACATCTACAAAATACTTTCACAGCAACACCTAGATTAGTGTTTGATTAAATAACTGGGTACTACAGCCTGGCCAAGTTGACACATAAAACTGACAATCACAGAAAGTGTAGCAGAATATTTGCAGAAATGGTCACCATTACTCCCTGCACTGTATCTAAGCTCTTCTGCAAGGTCACCTGTAGCTCCTCCCATCAAGAGATGGAGTGTATTTCCCCATCCCAACCCCAAGGTTAGAAACTGGGCTAACTTTGTGATTTGGTTTGACCAATAAAATGTGTCAGAAGTGACACTGTGTCAGTTCCAGCCTAGACATCAACAAGCTTTGTACACTTCCTTTTGTTCTCTTGGTACTCTGCAACCTCCATGTGAAGAAGCCCAGGCTGGCGTGGTCGAGAACCAGAGACCACAGTGACATCCCAGCAGAGGCTGCCCAAACCCATCCTGTACCCATCCAACCCAGCCCCTGTCTACAGATGCATGAGAAAGCCCAACTTAGATCAGCCAAACCTGGAGCAGGTTTGCAGAACTGCCCATCTTACCCACAGATTTATGGGCCAAATAAATGGTTGTCAATTTAAGCAACTAAGATTTAGAATGGTTTGTCATACAGCAAATGCTGTCTAATACAGAAGGAAAGTCTATACAAGAGTGAATAATCAAGTCAGTCACTAAGAGAAATTGGGCTTCATGAACTTCAGGACTGTTCATCTGAGAGTCAGAAGAGAAATGCATTAATTCACTGGTCAACTTCCTTGTTGGTCAAGGACTGCCCCACGGGGTGTTAATGCTCCCGTACGTCCAGGATGTGCATGCACAGGTGTCCACAAGATTCCTGCATCCTCCTAATGCAGCAGCATCAAAGAAGCCCTTGATGCAAAAGCAAGACCCATGTAGCACACCTGGGTCAAGGTATTGTCTGTTTACACTTTGGCAAATCAGACAAAAGACGAGCTGAGGGGATGTGAAGTGGGGCACATGGGGTACCTCGTAGAGAGTCCACCACTTGGCATTACTACGATCTGTTCAAGTTCACTGTTAAGTTCAGTCTGCCTCAGACCTTTCCAAGGTGGTGGGCAGCTGGTAGCAATCTCTATAGAACACTTAATGTAGTGGAGTGATGGACTAAGCTAAAATCCCTGCTACTGCACCTGTCTTGAGGGTGCAATGGCTACTCATCACTCTAATCTCCCACTCTTTTAGAACTTCTTCACCTTGGCCAGCACTGCAGCGAGGCTGCATGACTTACTAAATGGAGTCACCCAGATATCTCCGGGCCGGGGGTCCAAGCCTGCATTTGCTTTGCTCTTCCCGAGCTGCATTTGCTGCAGGTGCCCATTCCCAGCTACCCCTGGCCACAGAAGCACCCAGAGGAACCTTACTGACTACTTTCTGTCCCTAGTGTGTAGCCACATCCCTATTTCCTCATAGTGATCAGGAAAGAATCTCTTCTAAAATGGTAAGTTTGTTCTGTGCCTACCGGTCCACACCCATGAAGAGCCCGACATAGCAGGTGATTGTTGTCATTTCGAGATCAATGGTGCTCTTACTGTGACTCTCAGTGGAAGAATTTCCTCCTTGGAACCAGGACCTCTCTTCCAACAGGGCCTAAGGTTTCAGAAATAAGAAGAATAAACATTTTAAGTTTGTCATTAGGAGTGATCATGAGAGCAACCAGAACAACTTCCACTTGGTTCCTGGACCCATGTAGTTTATGGGGGACACAGCGTCACACACTGGCTAATGGTTCAATGCACAGAGCTGGGTCCTGAAGGAAAAGTGTCCCAATTCCACAGGATATTTTCCCCCAAGCTGGCACCTTCACCAAGACTTTAATGGGTCATTTCTTTATCGTATGAGAGTGACTGCTGCACGGTGATATGATCTGTGATGGGACCAGTGGGTCCCATGGTCACACACTCTTTGTCATACTTCTTGGCCATGAGTCCCTTGATGTGAAGCAATGTGGTGGGTAAATGCATGTCAGTGAATCAGGCTTCATGTCCCCCACAGGGTGTGCTAGCAAAGGCACTCCAGGAAGGGAGGACAGACCATGCCTGGAATAGGTAACAATTCAAGTAGACACAAAAGCTACCATCCCTAGGGTGGAAGAAGATAGGCTTAATCAACTTGCCATCAAATGCATGGATGGCACTATTAACGTAATGAATGCTCAAAGTCAACCACTGCTGCTAGCAAACTAGGTATTCCACAATGGCAATGACCAGATCAATGTTGGGCCCGTGCAGACTTGCCCCATGACCAGCATTTTAGCCCATTGTACAAGCACCAAGTAGTCCAAGAGAGAAAATGAATAACGTCAATCATCCCTGGGTCATTCTATCTATCTGGTCACTAAACAATTGCTTTGGCAAAGATGTTCTCTGATGAGCATTGAAAAGAGACACAAAGATTATCATACCCTGTGTCCATTCCAGCTGGCTTGAACCCACCTCTGCTTTAAACTTCCTTTTCTCTTACTTTCAGTCTTGCCCTTTTATGTCTCTGACCATTCAGATGAGCCTCTCACCTCTGCCAGGAGTACCAGTATAGTTACAAAATGCATTGTTCATGATTCTATCCACTGGAAGTAGCCTCTTTACCTTTGTTCTTTGGGGATACTTATATTATTCCATTTGTGTTGCCATAAAAGAATTCCTGAGTAATTTATAAAGAAAAGAGGTTTATTTGGCTCACAGTTCTACAGACTGTGCGAGAAGCGCAGCACCAGTATCTGCATCTGGGGAGGGCCTCAGGCTACTTCCACTAGTGGCAGACGTGAATGGGAGCAGGTGTGTGCAGAGATTGCATGGTGACAAAGAGGAAGAGAGAGAGGGAGGAGTCATCAGTCTCTTTCCAACAACCAGCTCTCGTGGGAACTAAAAGTGAGAACTCACTCAATCCCTTGAGAATGACACCAAGCCATTCAGGAGGAATTCGCCCCAATGATCCAAACACCTCCCACCAGGTCTCCTCTCCAAACACTGAGGATCAAATTTGAACAAGGCCAAACAAACCACATACAACCACAGCAGTACTCACTCAAGTGCGTGCAGCAATGGTCCATTTCCACATGCAGAAACATATTAAATATTATAATTATAATATATATCAATTGTAATATACATCATATTTGCATATGCATATGTCAATATATAATTACATAATTATATATTATGATTATATAATTATATATTATACATAATATTAACCTATTAAATCTATTCTCTGTCATTGATGGACGGAATATTTATGATGCCGTAAGTTCAAGGAGAGGCACCAAAAATGAAAGTCTAGGCCATTAGTTCCTGTTTCTTACTTGCACCTTCTGGCCTTGTTCAGATCCAATTCTACATGTATCATTTCTCTCATACAGTAAATTGTTTCTGTGCTACCCAACCTTATCAAGTGTATTTCATAATTTCTAGATAATGATGGGCAATTGTGTTCTGATAGTCACTTGATGCCTCAGGGTTGTTCAGTCTCTACTAAGGCACAATAACAAGCCAGGAGGTGGATTTCAAACAGCAAACAGTTGTCTGCCACAGAGTATGTGGCCTTGTTTCAGAATGCTTCAGAATCCTCGGGGTGTGCACTATGATTCTTCTATTGGGATTTGTGGGTCCCTCTAGTACTATAGAATCTGGTGGGACATATGGCCTTACAGCAGGATGTCGTTCACTATGGCTTCTGTCTGCTACAGAGTTCACCTTTCCTCCTGGCCTCACCCGAACTTGTAGCCTTATGACTTATCCTATAAATGGGTCAGAGCAGTGGCTTCTAATGCAGTGTATGCTGTCTTCAAATTCCACAGAGGCCCAGAGCATGTTGCCTCTTTCTTAATGGTAGTGGCCACATGGTTCATTAACTTAGCTCCTTATGCTCCAGATCACTGCATCCGTAAGTGTTTTGCTAATGTGGCAGAACCCTGAATTTTCATAGGACGTATCTTTCATCTTTTGGCAACATATATTACACTCATGCATCCAGAATTCTTGACATTTTCCTGCTTAACAGATCCAATTACACGATGTCATTGATACAATGGATCTCCGTGATGGTCTGTGGAAGATCAAAATGACCAAAGTCCCTGTAGACTGTTTTCACAGACTGTGAGTGAGTTAACATAGGTTGAGTAGTATGTGTATTACTATTCTTGCTATGTAAAAGTCAGCTGTGTTTGGTTTCCCTTAATAATAGGGATGGAAAAGAACATATTTGCTAGATCGAGTACAACGCTCCAAGTGCCAGATGCTGTGTTGTTCTGTTCTAGCAAATGCACCACATCTAGCATAGCGATTATAATTAGGGCTATTACCTGGTGAAGGTTATAGCATCCCACCATCATCCATCATAATCCAGGTGATTTTCATTGACGAGCTGATGGGATATGACTGGGATCACCACACCTGCACCATTTAACTCCTTGACGGTGGACTTGTAGCTGTGGTTCCTCTTGAAGTACAGTGTTGCTTTGGGTTTTCCCTTGGCCCTTCTTTGCATAAAGGATTTTATCACGTAGGTCAGAAAACCAATGTGAGTCATCTCTGTATCCATCCAAATTATGCACTTAGAGACCAGGAAAATGCCCATAGGGTAAGGTCTGTAAACCCCCTGAGCCCTCTGTGGAGCAGACTTGGGCCAGGACTCCATTTGTCACCTGGTTTCCATGAGCCACCGAACTTAATGAGGGTTCATGGCAGCAATGGCTGGAGTGAAAGTGGGCCTAGCGGAATGATTGGGACCCATCTGCTCTGTGTGAGTGAAGTGGAGAAGAAAGACCATTCTCCTTTTGGAGCCTCTGCTTTGACACAAGCAAAATGGGGCTGTCAACCAGTGTCACACTGCCGTGGGAAAGTAGGATTCAGTCCCCTCGGGTCCTTTTGGAAAAGCGTGAGGATTAGCCTCATGGTTTTCCCACTGCAGGGTGAAGAAGCTGGAGTGTGTACTCACCAACTTCTGTTGCTCCTAAGTTGAGGGTCACTCCTGGGGAGTTAATTCTTGGTACATTCAACTTGTCCCCAAGCTCAAGCGTTGAGCACTGTCTTGTGACTGGAGAGCCCCCGCAGAAATGTGGGATGCCATGGGCAGGTACAGGACCTTTGCAAGTGACCTCCAGGGCTGCCGAGGGTACAGGGAGGGGACACCAGCAGTGTTTCTACAATTATCTCTGCCTCTGCAGCCAGTGCTGGGCAGAGCAAGAGGCCAGGTCGATTGCAGTTGTTGGTTCCAATCATTTAATGTCTTCCAAGTCCTTTTTCTAATCCCTGCACTAATAAGCTTCTGGGAAAACTCCCTTCCCACAAAAGGCACCTCTGAAGCACCCCGCTGATGTGTCAGAATCCTGTTTTTGAATAAATGCATACCCTCCTCCTTCTCACATTCCCAGGGCTGTGAGGAGTTTTGAAATTCTCCAGTAAAACTATCATTTTAAGCCTTTGTGCAGGGAACAGCCACATAAACGCCAGGATTGCAAGAAAGATCAGACACGCATGCCGTACGAGACATATTATCTTAAAGCCACCACAAAAGACCTCTTCCCGCTTTATTAAAAGTGGCAGACAATGCGGGAGTCCCAGAGCTTGGGGCCAAGGAGCTTGCAAGGGCAACCCAGACACCGCTCAGCGCTAATAGGCGACAAGTTCGGATATTCCAAGAATCTCTAATTCGTGGCTGCTTTCACTTACCCGGAACAGATACCCAAATTGATTCTGCCTACTTCAGGCTCCATATGCAAAAATGCTGACAGACAGAAACAACTAAGGGTAAGACGTCTGCCGAGTGATTGGTTAAACAGCTATTCATTTTGAAATATATCTGCGAGAAGCAGAATAACAGAGGACCACTGCAGTATGCGGCCCATTAATTATACAGTTGACAAGAAAATTACCCTTCAGATCAACATTAGTGAAGACTTGGCTGGAAGGGGGTGTGGGGGCGGGTGGGGAACAACATTGGACAGGGTTATCGGCACAGCCCACGGTAAGCGAGGCCCTCCTAGCTCAGGAAGGAGAAAGTTGGTGTACGTGTCACGCATAATGTGTCACCAAGCTAGAGGATCGGCCAGTAGCTGCCTAACAGATATCCTTATCCTAAAACTCTACAGGGAACCCCCTGGTGTGCTTCCGCAAGGACCGGCTAGTCCAGGGGAAGGAGCATGAGTGAGAATCCTTCTGCACAAGTTCCTGTCTGTGTGATCTGTGGGTATTTATTGATGTGCCTTAAGCCTCAGGTCCCTTATCTATAAAACGGGGATGACAAAAGCAGCCTCAAGGGTAGATACAAAGGATAAATGAGAACACAAGTGTTTGCTCAATGACATCTGTTTGCTCCCACTCTGTGGTTTCCCTGTGCTCTGCGACGAGTTCCTCGGCACCTGGTTGTAACCACAAGACAACATGGCCGTGTACCTGCTACTGCAGCCCTACCCAGCAGGTTGCCCAGAGCCATGGGGCCCAACCTGGCAGTGTGTTAGGAGCACCTGCCTCTTTAGAAAGAGGGCTGCAATCTGGACGAGGTCTGCTGTTCCCCAGTCCAGGTCTAAATTTCTGGAGGGAACTGAGCTGCCGGTGCCCATCTGACATCAGGTTGCAACCTCCTCAACTCCTCTGCGTCCTTCTCTGCCTCCTGGGTTCCACATCAACTCCCCTCTGGGACTGACCATGACGGGGAAACCCAGTGAATCCCACAGAGGCCCTACGTGTAGACGGCACATTCAAAGTGGGTCATTGCAGGAGAGTCTAATAAAAGGAGCCATTGACAAAACTATGACCTGCAGGGACAAGAGCAGGGAGAGCTTAGCAGAGCCCCAAGAGGGCGGACTCACCGGACTGCAGCATTTCGTGGAATGAGGGAGCTAGGGAATAACCCCCCAGTCTCACTCTGCCTCCTGCTCCATGGGCTGAGGCCAGTCTGAAGCCAGAGGGTGAGGAAGCTTCTTGCTGCCACCCTGGGCACAGACAGAGCAGGGCAGAGAAGGGAGGAGGTGTCAGTGGAAGAGTCTGAGCAGGCTTCCTCCAGCTTTCGGTGGGTGCGATGGCAGCTCCTCACCCTAGACTCGTCTAAGGACACAGCATGGCTCTCCTGCAGAAGTCCCCTCACTCTGTATGCACGCAAGCCCTGAAGTGTGGGAGTGGCCCATGGGGACCAGGATGCATAGGTAAATCCTTCTCTTCCTCTGTCAACAGTTCAGAAATTCATTTCATCAGCTGCCTTAAAAGGTCTGATTTCTGACTCTGACTCCGAGCCCCAAACCCCGCAATTTTCCCCTAGTTCCTGCAACCCCTTTGCCCCAGCAGGTGATATTGTTCCTACAATCTCTCTTATCCACCCTGACTTGACTCTCTGCTCTAGATTTACAACTCCTGGGAGGCTAGTAATCAGCACTTCTTAAGTGTCCTGTCCAATCCAGTTGATAATACCCAGGCAGGAAACAGACAAAAAACTCAAACTGGGAGATTGGGGGAGAATTGTGCACAGGGTTGGGTTTATTTACACAGGTACAAGATGCCATGCCCTTGGGCCCGGAGATCAAGCACCAGTTGTCCATAGTGGTGGTCAGCTCTGTAACTCACCTTAAAGTTGGTTTTCCATCCTTCTCCTCTGGTCCCGTCCTCCTTTTCCCTGCCATAATTTCACAGATACACTCCCCACACTCTCTGGGTAGTTAGGCTATCCAGTGCCTGGCTACTCAAATTAAAAGGTGTTATCTCTCAAGTGTGATTTTAGGACTTGTGGAAGCTCCAGCCATTTCAGAGTCAATTAATTCCTTCTAATTCACACACACAGCCTGTCGCGCCCTTCCCCCACCCCATTGGGTGAACCTAGGATGCCTGACCGTTCATTCTCTGAACGCCGTGCTCTGACCTATCACTGAATGTGAACTTTCTAGCTTCTCTCCAGCCCTTCGATCCCTCATTCTGAGCATGCTGCTGGAGACCACCTTGCACGTGGGCACTTTGTACCTCAGAACCAGAGGTTCCAGGTTCTCTCTGGATGGGAGGTACCAGGAATGGTAAGGAGGGTGACAAAAGATCGTGGCAGTGGAAAGGAAGAAAATCAAGGAGGTGAAAGTACAGGATTGAATGATTGGGGAAGACATGGGGAAGACAAAGGCCAGGATGGGTCCAGGTTTCCCTCTGGGGCAGCTGGACAGATGGGTGCTATTTGTAGACTATAGTCTGGGAGATAGTTTCCTAGTGGTCACAGTAATTCCAGTCATTCCAGATTCTCTACTTTCAAATGTTCACCTCTTTATATATCCTCTACACTTGCTCAGCCAGGTTCCCTCTGAGAGTTTGGCTGTGGACCTCTATATGCATGCTAAATTGTATTCTGTTTTAGTTGAACTAACACAAGGTAGAATTTTAAAAATTCATCTTTGCCAAGAAATCTATAGAAAACCAAATAATAATAAAGACTTGGAGGAATTACACACTAACTTGCCTGGCAGCTTGCTAGGCCTGGAGTTTCTTACTTCCTGTTCCACCACAAGACTTTATCTCTCCTTTCCGGTTTCCTGGCCTTCATCAGTCGCCCCACTCTTTGCCTTCAGTCTCATTCATGGCCCTAACTGAACCACGGAGAGTGCCACACCCAGACCTGCTGTAACAGCCACAGCCTGGGAGGCAGGAAGGTCAACCTGGTGCAGTAGAACACACATCCCAGAACTGCCTATGGGGAAAGCACATGGTAGAGGGCATAGGGGCCAAGTCACAAAGACAATCTATTCCAAACCGTGGTGATGCAAGATGGAAGCAGCCCCAAGGCTGGAAAAGTAAGATCCCAGGGCTACTCCGAAGACTCAAGCTGGGAGACGAAAGTGAAGGAGGGTGTCAAAGACTAGGCAGGGCAATCTAGGGAAGGCTCGCTCTTGGAATGGACGTCAGGTTCCAGTGGCAAATGTCTTTTCCATGCAATGTGCTGGAAAAGGCCATAAGTTAGAGGTGGTGGAGTCTGTCCTAGGAGCACAAAACCTTCCAAAATTAGTCGATGAGTTGATTGGGAGCCAGGCCCTGTGCAAAGCACTTGACTCACACGTGTTGTTTAATGCTTCCCAACCTCATGGCACAGAATATTTCCCCCGTGTGTCAAAGGAGGAAATTAGAGCTTGGAGAAGTCAAATTACTTGCTAGCTGAGCTGGGATTTGAATATAGATTCGTCGGTTTCTAAAGCCCCTGTTATTTTTATTAGAATATTCTAAATTCTCTGAACATACTTGGCTTCTCTCTACCTTCTGACGTGCTATTTATATCCCATTTTGGCTCAACCTGAGTATGAGACATATGGCATCTCAAGAACATGAGCAAGTGGTAGTGAGGAAGTTGGAACTCGATAAGTCAAGGGCTGAGCCCAGGCACACCTCTAACTTTTTTTTTTTTTTTTAGGAAATAGGAGATGGGATCTCACTCTGGGATGCAGTGGCACAATCCTAGCTCACTGGAACCTTGAACTCCCGCCTCCAACTTCTGTGGGGTCCAGGGTAAGAGTACACGTGGAAACCTGTATACCATATCCCAAAATACTAACAAGTTGTAAGTCAAGCTAATAGACTGATAGATAAAATATATTCCATCCATCTTCCTTGACAAATGGACTTTCGTAATAACCTGAAAAACCCAAGTTAGAGTTAAGAATTCCTGATTTTCTCTAGGTTCTGTGCTCAACGTGGCGTTGTGGACTCTTCACTCCCAACCCTCTGCCTGACTCCTTTCTCCCCTTTCTCGGTTATATCTTGCTTTGCAGACAGCTCCCCTTAGGCTAAGCTTTGAGCCTAGGTTGTGCATGCAATGGCAGCAGCCAACGTAGAGGCTTGCACAGGTCCTGGAAGCAGGGTCATGACTGTCGAGGCAAAGAGTTCTTGCTTCTCAGTTATCTGGAGTACAGTCTAGAAGGGAAGGTATAGACTCCAGGTGGGCGTATCACTTTGACTGGTGGTCTTCTTCCCCCAGGGGGAGAGTCTGGCTAAAAAACAAGGACCTGAGTACGGAAGCCAAGATGGAAGCCCTCTTGCCCAGATCTAAGGCCGATACTGGCTGGATCATATGATACACACAGCACAAAGGAGTTGGTGAGCTTCAGGATGGCTCAGGCAGGGTCTACACGGAGGGGTTCAAACCAGCAGGCTGTTTGGCCTGCCCTAAAGTCCCAAAGGCAGCCTATGCACAACCGCGTCACAGAGGGACCCAGCTGGGATTTGGAAACAAGAAGGAGGGGGCTGTCTAAAGCCAGGCAGGCATAGCTCAGAGTGAACTGAAGAGTAAATGCAAAAAGGCAAAACCCTCACTTATTTCTGTATAAGACAACAGAGCCAGAGTAGCATCAGGTGGTACCAGCAGGACAGATAACAACAGGCAGGAAGAATGATTCCAGGCTTCCAACCTCCTTGCAGAGCCACGACTGCTGATCAGCTTCTGCCCAGGTCAGGTCTGATTCAGACACGGAGTCTGATTCCCAATGTGAAGGGCAGTGACTCTAATCAGAAGAGACAGGGAAGGTATGAGCTGATCATTTGCCCATTAGGAGTGACAATATAAACTCTGAGAAGGGCAGGGATGGTGGCCACCCTGCTTGCTGAGCAGGGCTCCATCCCAAGTCAGTTTAAACTACCTGCAGCTAGTACAGAGCTCTACCAGGCCAGTTTCGAGATGCTCTGTTGGATCTGAAATCACTGATTGGTGGTGAGTGGGGGGCGGGTGGTGAGTAGGGACGTCTTCAATTGATGATCTCTGATCTTAATGCATTAGAGCTCCACAGGCTTCAGGTGCTTCTGCTACATAAATCCTCTTCCTAAACACATAGCCATTTTTGAAAAGAAAATATAATTTTTATACCATTCTATTTTATATGTATATACATTTGGCTCTTTATTTTGGATAAGATAGTCAGTCTGTCTCTGAATTTTCACACAATTTTTAAAAATTGAACAACATCACTACTTTGGTTGCTCTCAAATCCAGGATTAGAGTATTGTTAGACAAAAACCATGAGATTTCGATTTAAGAAGTTCAGTGGTAGCTCTGATTTTACCAATTAACTACTTCATATGTGTGAGAATGTTATTGAACTTCTTTGGCCTCAGCTTCCTCATTTGTCAAGAAGTACCAGTAAAAACATCAGACTTACCCAATCAAAGGATATTTGAGGCTTCCTTGAGGTAAAATGGAAGCCAATGCATGTTCAAGAGAACGTGATGTTGTACAAAGACCATTACTTCAGAATGAGACGGGTCAGGGTTTGAATTTTAATTCGGCCATTTACTGGTTGTGTAATCTTGGGCACAAGAAAGTTTACTTTGAGATTCCTCTGTCTGTAAAACAGTGTACATAACACTTATTACAAACAGTCTTGTAAAGATTTAGATGAGATGATTGTGAAGGAAACTAATGCAGTTCTTTCCATATGGTAGATATTTAAAACTATTAATTTCCTTTGTTTCTTCTAGAATCAAATACTACAGGGGTTCTAATTAAACATAATTAATTGATCTGGAATATTTTTCTTTTCAATCCTTCTAAAATAAAAATAAAGGAAATCAAAGCTGTAAAACCCAAGGATACTACACTAATACAAGGGACTCTAATACTCCACTTTCAATAATGAATAGACAGACTTCCCTAAGCAAAAGAAGACGTGAACAACACATAAACCAACTAGATCTAACAGACACCTACAAAACACTCCACCCACCAACTACAGGATACACATTCTTCTCAACTGCAGATTCTCCAGGATAGACTATATATTAGGCCATAAACAAGTCCCAGTAAATTTAAAAAGATTGAAATCATACAAAGTACCTTCTCTGATCACAATGGAAAGAAGCTAGAAATCAGTAACAGAATGAAAATGAAAATTCACAAATATGCAGAAATTAAACATACACTCTTAATCAAGGGAGCAAAGAAGAAATGGCAAGGGAAACTAGAAAATAATTGGAAATGAATGAAAATGAAAAAAAACCATTATATCAAAATGTATGGAATGCAGCAAAGGTAGTGTTCAGAAGGAAATTTATAATTGTAAATGCTACACCGAAAAAGAAAAAAGATCTTAAATCAATATGCTAACTTTTCAACTGAAGGAACTAGAAAAAGAAAAACTAAATAAACCCAAAGTTAGCAGAAGGAAGGAAATAAGAAAGGATTAGAGAAGAGATAAAATAGACAATAGAAAGACAGTAGAGAGAATCAATGAACCAAAAGTTGATTCTTTCAAAAGATCAACAAAATTGACAAACCTCTAGCAAGACTGACAGAGAGAGAGAGAGAGAGAGAGAGAGAGAACTTAACTCAAATTGGACGTGAAAGAGGGGATATTACTACACACCTTATAGAAAGAAGAATTATGGAAGAATACTATGAACAACCATACATCAACAAATTAGATAACATAGATGAAACGGAAAAGTTCTAGAAACATACAAATTATCTAAACTGACTCATGGAGAGATGGAGACTCTTCGTAGGCTATAACGAGCAGGGATTGGATTAGGAGTCAAAGACCTCCCAAAAAAGAAATGTCCACAACTGGATGGCTTCACCAGTGAATTCTACCAAATATTTAGAGAAACAGTAAGACCAATCCTCCTCAAACTCTTCTAAAAATGGAAAAGGAGGGAACACTTCCTAACTCATTCTATGAGGCCAGCATTACCCTCAAAATCAGGGGAAAAAAATCACAGGAAAAGAAAATTACGAGGGGTGGGGAAGGTGGCAGACTGGAAGCAGCCTACACTGGCTGCTCTCAAGGAAAGGATCAAAGGTTGTGGGTCGAGGTTCACTCATGGATGGACCCTCTCGGAGAGAGCATTGTGAATCATCACAGAAGTGACTGGAGACACTCAAAGTGTCAGGGAGAGAGGCGAGGTGATCCACTTGGCAAGATTGTAAGGTACCTGAGGGAGGCATCCACACATGGGGAAGGGTCACAGGAGGAATTTCTGAGGCGCCACACTTCCCCAGTAGACACTGAAGCCTGAGCCAAGAGGGGGCTCCCCCACCACTTATCAAGGAGCTGCGTGGAAACCGTAAGCAGTGTTGCACCAGACAGCAGGCACGATGGGGTCCTGCCAGCTTCTGATCCCAGGCTGCTGCAACAGACGACATCCTGCACTCTCAGCCCCAGAACCAGTCTGCAGAGAGGTTGGCTCCACTGCAGCTACCTCCCCATTACCCCTGAGAGCCAAGGGAAGGAGTGGGGAGGCATTCTCATGCACACTGGGACTGGGTACCATGCAACCCCCCCACCCCCCTCCCCACTGGCCACCTCTCAGGGATCCGAGCAGAGCAGGCACCCGCCAGCCCTCAGCATCTGTGACCACCATCTCGATAGTGTCGCTGCTGCCACCTGAGTTAGCACCACAGCAGCTTCCACAGTTGGACTTGGGTGGAGGGAGAGCCCCAGCCATCATGAATCTCCAGTGGGGTGCCACACATCTCCCTGGGCCCACCGACCACAGGCAGCCCAACCACTGTAGCCTGACAAGCTGCCTGACTGCCAGCCACTGTCTCACAACCCACTCAGGCAATGGCCAAGACCCACCCCAACCCATCCAGGTGCCTACCAAGGTCCAGCGACCTGCACAGGCACCTGTCAAGTTCCCACGACCCATGCAGACACAAACCTCAGTCCCACAACCCCACCCAGACACACACCAAGGTCACGTGACCCACCTGACCACAAAATACCATCCCGCGATACACCCAGACACCCACGAAGGTCCTGCAGTCCACCCCCATGAAGTACTCAGCCACCTGCCAAGGTCCCACAACCCACCCTGCTGACAATTATGGTCCCATAATGCACCCAGGCACCCACAATATCCGGTGACCCACGGGGCCACTGGGATGCATGGGGTGCATTGTCAAAGAAGGGGGTGCAGCTGTAGGCGACACCATTATCACAGTTATTTTCCCAGCTTTACGGAGGTGTAATTTATGTATTTAAAAATTCACCCACTGGAAGCTCACAGTTGGATAAATTTTGACAATTGTATATAGTTGTATAACAACCACCACAATCAATACAGAAGGGTTCCCTCACCCAAAAACTTCCACTGGGCCCCTTACAGCCATAGCTTTTCAAATAAAGAATAGATTTATCTGCGCTGAGGAGATGAAGAAAGATTTCCTAGGAGGGACGGAGCAAGAGCGGGGCTGGGAGTGAGAGCAGAATTTTGATGGGCAGAGGAGGAGAGAAAGATCCAAATGGCAAAAGAGTGGATTTGAACAGCAATGATCACCCCAGTTGGGGAGAATGGAGGAGTCGGGTGTGCCAATGTCGAGAGGTAGGACTGGAAAATCAGATTCGTGTCACTGAGGGACCTTAATGCTAGCCTGAGGAGTATGGAATTGTACATAGTTGACCATGTGCAATTGGGACCTATTGTTGAACCTGAAGTCATCAAGTAAAAGGATCTAAATGATATATATTTACTAAAGCCTGGATTGCTTTCAGTTAGCTCTAATGGCAGCCTCCACCTGGGAGAAGGGCAAGATCAATATAACCCAAGTGGGCGAGTGAGGCTTTGAAGAGAGGCAGAGTTCTGGGCACTGAAGCAGCATCTGTTACTTATCCTGAAGTTTCCAAAGGATTTATCTTCCTAAAAGCCACTCTGGACCTCCCACCCATGATAACTCCAAACCTTAGGCCTCCTACTCACATAAGGAGCTAAGCAGATAAGATCCTGTTTCTTTCTCTCCCATCCATACAAGAGGAAACTACCCACCTCCTCCGCCCCAAAAAATACTGTATAACTCCCAGATATACAATGCCAAGCTGTAAGTCTCCTAGCCAATGTGAGCATTGGTGATTTGGTCAAGACAGATAGCTCAAGAATCCAGCTAACCCTCTCTGCATCCACCTGCAGTGAATCCTCTTTGAAAGCTCAGGGGTAATAACAAAAAAAAAAATCATCAGGGTTCCCACTCTTGGAGTGAAGAGACACTGGTGGGCTTCGATGGATGCAAGGTGTCAGGTGAACCTGAAACAAACTCTCCCAATGTTTATTAAACACCTCTGGTAGAACAAGATTCTTTTGTCCCTTTTGGCTTTTCCTGTACTTTATCTCTTCACCTTTGTTTAAAAGAGGCCATTGGTAAAAGAGCATAAAAGAGGCATTTTGTTAGCACAATAACCTTTACATGTTATGCTATTAAGAGTTGGGCAGTATTAGCATGGATGATGTCTGTGGATGTTGTAAAGATTTCTGAAAGATTCAGGTCTTCTCCTGGGAAGGTCGCAGGATGGACCTTGGCCCTCCAGTGTGGGCAAGGAGTCCTGATCATAATCTTGGACCTTGTGGCACATGCTGAGCTGGTCCAGAATCTGGAAAAAGGGCAAGGAGCAGGGAAGACCAAGAAGCAAGTTGCGGGGCAGGGAAGAGAAATGAAGGGAGATGAGAGATGGGAGAGACTCTGAGATACCCAATTAGTTTAATTCAACAACTATTTGTTAGCTGTTTTGTGCTAGGCAGTGTTCTCAAGACACTGGGGTTCTTCAGGGAACAAAACAGACAAAACCATTGCCCTCATAGAGCTGGTAGTCTGCCTGTCCAAGCTGATGGCTTGAAAGGGAATTTAATGGGAAAAGTACATAAGCATATTTCACCATTTTCTGGACTCCATGTTTTTATCACTGAATGATAGTGAGGCTACTTCATTTCTCACAAGGAGCTATTCCGATATACACTTCCAGACACATGCAGGATAGATTGAGCTGGTTCAAACCTATGAAGATATACCAAAGACCAAGACCAGTGATGGCACCATAAACAAACAATAAAAGACCATTGGCCACAGCATAGAAAATCATATTGCACTTTTTTTTTTTTTTTTTTTTTTTTTTTTATACAGAGTCTCATTCTGTTGCCTGGGCTAGAGTACAGTGGCATCATCATAGCTTCCTGCAGTCTCCAATTCCTGGGCTCAAGTGATCCTCCTGCCTCAGTCTCCCAAGTATCTGGGACTACAGGCATGTACCACCATGCCCAGCTAATTTTTCTACTTTTTAAAGACAGAGTCTGGCTATATTGCCCAAGCTAGTCTGAAGCTCCTGGGCCCAAGTGATCCTCCTGCCTCAGCCTCCCAAAGTGCTGGGATTACAGGTATGAGCCACCATTCCAGGCCTGGCTTAGATTCGATGGGAGATATGTACATGGTTTGTGATCAATTGTTCTATCCATCCTTGCTTTTAGGAATATCCCCACTGCACACAGTCAGCTCAGCTGGAGGCTGACACAACATCAGTAGAATAGAAACTCAATGTGAAATAAATGGGCACAAGTTTTATCTTACCCCAGACAAGTAACAGTGCAAGCAGAGACTTTAGTTCTCATTGATACATGGTCGAAAATGCAAATCCTCTTGCTCTAGGAATTTGTGCAATGATACAGTGCATAGAATTACGAACGCATTCCACATTTATGTTTCTTTTTTGACGGAAGCCAAGCCAAAGAGAAAATATCAGAATTCCCGCATTTGTAGGTTACAGACCCACAGTAAGACTATAAACAAGTACAGCTGTGGAAGGAGACACATGGTTCCTACAATCCAATTATCAATCATTAAAAACAAGTTTCAATGTGAAAGGCTGCATTATCCATCTTCTCTTTAGAAAATGTAATACAAGTACCATCATAGGAAGCAGTGATCAAAAAGTATGCAGTCAAAAAATGTAAAAAAAATCATAAGGGTTTGTCAAGCAGATCATTAATAGTATTTGGTATTTTTCTGGATTTTTTGATGTATATAATATTTGTTGGCTTTTACGTATTTAATAGTTTGTTGGATTTCTTGTCCACTTCTAAATAAATTTTTATTTGTGCATCAATTTTTGTGTTTTTTTTCCTTATAAAGGGATCCCCAATTGTTTCAACCTCAGGTCTCCCAAAACCTCTGTCTGTCCCTGCTAATACATTAATGTCTTCAGTAAAATTGTCTCATTGGAAAGAGTTCTTTTTCTTAGCGGTTTCACAGATGATAACACAGAAAGGTGGATCTATTTGCCCCAGGTCACACAGCAAGTTACTGGTGGTGTCAACACTAGAACCTGTGGACTCTGAGCTGGAGTTCTCCATGTTCTCTCCTGAGGTCTCCTGTGTACCACGATCTTCCAAGCTCAAGTCATGCCTTCCTAGTCCAAGGACAACTGTGTAACACACAACTCTCAGTACTCATTTAATAGGGTTATTCTGAGTGTGCTTCACTAATACAGTCCTGTAGTTCATCCTCTAGAGCTGTCTCTTCCTGGTCTCTCCCCTTTCAGGGAGGAAAGATTGAAGGGAGAGCAGCTGGATGATTTTCCGGGTCTGTTGTTCTATTCCCTTCCAGGAGCCATTTCATTTCTTTTGCTCTCTGACCAAATGACCTTTCTGCTCTAACCAGCCACAAAATGCCATGTTATCTTTCTCAAATGCAAATGTCACCTTGTCATTCCCTGCTTAAAGCATTTAGAAGGCTCCCACATGGGTGCAGAATAAATCCAGGACTATTTGGCATGATATAGGCCAGCTCACCTCCCTAGCATCACCTATGCCCACTCCCTTTTCATCCACCTCTCCACCTACCCACCCATTCATCCATCTACCCATCCATCCATTCATCCCTCCACCCATCCATCCACCCCTCCACCCACCCCTCCACCCACCCATTCACCCACCCATCCATTCACCTATTCACCATCCAGCCATTCATCCATCCATTTATTCCATCAATCTGTCAATCAGTCATGCCTACATGCCTTCTCCTTAATTCTCAACAATTACCCACAAATATATTTTGCTATAATCCACATCTGCAGATGGGAAAACTGAGTCTCAGAGGAGTCAGGTGACTTATTCATGTGCAGGGAACACCACTGATAGCCTACACTGTGTCAATTTGACCTTTCTTCCTTCCTAATAAAATCCTGATCCAGTTAAAATAATACCCCTCATCCACACAGCCCTCAATCCCAGCTCTTGGCATTCACAAACAACAGTAAATCTAAGCCAAGGATAGACAAACATTTTTTTGTAGAGGACCAGATGGTAAATATTCTAGGTTTGTGGACCATATGGTCTCTGTTTTCTATGGTTTCAGTGTGTCCCCTAAAACAGCAATCCTCAACCTTTTTGCCATCAGGGGCCATTTTCATGGAAGGCAATTTTTCCATGGACCAGTGGGAGTGAGGGAAGGATGGTTTTGGGATGATTCAAGTGCGTTACATTTATTGTGCATTTTATTTCTACTATTATCACATTGCAATATATAATGAAATAATTACACAACTCACCACAGGTTAGGGACCCCCACAAAGCATGTGTTGGAAACTTAATCCCCAATGTAATAGTGTTGGGAAGTGGGGCCTAATGGGAGGTGTTTAGGTCATGAAAGCTCCACCCTCATGAATGGATTAATGCCAATTATAAAAGGGCTTGAGGCTGTGAGTTTGGTCTCTTGCTCTCTCTCTCTTTTACCCTCACTTTGGCCTTCCACCAAGAAATAATGCAGCAAGAAGGCCCTCCTTGCAAGACACTGGCCCCTCAATCTTAGAATTCCCAGTCTCCAGACCCATGAGCCAATAACTTCCTGTTCATTATAAATTACCCAGTATGTTATTCTGTTATAGCAGCACAAAATGGACTAAGACACTGTTGCAACTACTCAACTCTGCCATTGTATCAAAAAACACAGCACAGATAACACATAAACCAAGGGGTGTGGTTGTGTTCCAATAAAATTTACTTATGAACACTGAAACTTGAATTTGATACAATTTAACATGTCATAAAATATTATTCTCCTTTTGATTTTGTTCAACTATTTGAAATGTAAAAACAATTTTTTGATCCTTGGCCACACAAAAACAGATGGCAGGCTGGATTTTGTCCTACAGGATGTGGTTTGCCAACCCCTAGTCTAAGCCATTTGGCGTATAGTGTTTTCTGGGCAATGCCAGGGGAGACATATGACCTAAGGGGACCTGGTCACATTCAAGGGAAGAACCTAGAGTGTCCATTATAAGTTTGAGAGCAATCCATTCTCTTCCTGCTCAAGATAACTAAGGATGCCTTTGACCCAAGTGCTACTGGCCTCTCTCTTGTGACTTAAAGAGGTCTCAGGGTCTCCCAGCTGGTGGCCTCAGGAGGTGGCACCTCAGGGACCTCCCCTGAGACAGTCAGATGGGACAAGTGAGGCCCCAAAATTTCAAGTAGTGTACTAGTCAGGGTCTCCAGAGAAACAGAACCAATAGGAGCTTCTCTCTCATTCATTCATTCATTCACACAGACCCACACATACATATCTGTATAGAGGAGAAGAAAGAGAGAGAGAAAGATTTTAAGGAATTGGTCCATGAAATTGCAGAGGCTGGCAAGTTTGAAATCTGCAGAGTAGACTGGCAGGCTGGAAACTCAGGGAAGAACTGGTGTTGCAGTCTGAGTCTGAAAGCATTTTGCTGGCAGAATGAGTTCCCTCTTCCTCAGGGGAAATCAATCTTTATCTGAAGGCCTTCAACTGATTGAACAAGATCCACCCACATTATGGAGGGCAATCTGTTTTACTCAAAATCTATTGATTTAAATGTTATAATAATTTTCTGTTTTTCAAAAATAAAAATTAAAAAACCTTCACAGAAACATCTGGATGTGTTTGTCCAAATACCTGAGTAGCATGGTCTAGTCAAGTTGAAATATAACATTAACCATCATAAATGGTATATAATACTAATAGAATTATTAAAAATAATAATTATAATAACCTCAGTCCACAACTAGGATTCTCAACTTTTGTCCCCAGGCTGAGGTTGGTGCAGAATAAGGTTAGCACTCAGGTTTTCAACATATCTCTGGAGAGATAATTTTGAGAAGATCAAGTATGGCCCTCCTGGATTTTAGGACTGATAAGCTGCCCTCTACCAGAACAAAGACTAATCTGACCCACACCCTCCCTCCTCGTCCACCAAGACTGATCCCCATAAGAGATGCCCTAGAAGTCATGCCAGAAATGATCCAAATATTAACTGAAGGAGGAGATGGATACACTTCTGATATGCCACACAATGTTCAATATTGATTTTAATGCAACAAGACTAATTAAAATTATCTATTCCAATCAGTTGCCAAACTTACTTTCTCAGTAATGTGTCTAAATTCATTAACCATTTTGTTTTAGCAATATTTCATTCTAAAGTTTTATTTTATCTACATACTAGCTTCATTTGACTTATGCAAATAACAGCTTTATGGAGATATTAGCAATTACTCATTATCATCCCTTTGCTAAGCCCGGATGGAATTTGCCACTTTGGAAAATATCCAGTACTTTTCATTGGGGAGTTTATGTCAAAGCTACGTTGTCTTAAAATCACTTGCACTCACAAATCAAGGGACAAGCTTTGCTCTGACACATTAGCCATATCCAGTGAAAAGCCCACGTTTAGAAATGCTACCTCTGCCCTCTGCAGGACTGAGCCTAGGGCTAGCTGGGCTTAGCAAATCTCATGGACAAAAAAAAAAAAATCTTTCCTGGGATGTTCTCTTGAGCCCATCCCTGACATTTCCTGTTTATCTGGTGGTAAAGTTAAAATATTTAGTGGTACTGGAAGGGTGCTCAGGATACATTAAATACTGAATGTCTCCAAGGGAGGCCCCACTACATTAAACATGGCAGTTTTCAGTCAAGATCAGTCCTTAAATCAATCTGAGTATCTCTGCTGAGGACAGTTTTCTGGTGCTTTTCTAAAGGGATTATCTATTGAAAAACGAGTCCCTCTTTCTCCACATGCAATGGGATTATCAAGAATATTCTTGGAAGAGAGAGAGAAAGAGGATGAGGGAGGAGACACCATTTGGGTCATGCACACTGTATGGCCAAAGGGACCAACCAAAACCCCAGGATTTGGGAAGCAAAAGAGCTGGAAGGTCTTAGCCTGATGGATAAAAGGAAGGAGCTCACATTGCACACTGAGATCGTTCTCAGCACTGCTCTGAGTGTTTGCCTGCAGTATCTCATATACATTTCATCATGAGACTACAAGCCAGGTAATTTCTCCCCTAGTTTGAAGATGAGAAAGTTAAGATGCAGGAGGTAATAAATATGGTGGATGGGTGACATCCTAGGTGTCCATGAGCTTGTGTCACGCTGGCATACAGGGTTTCATTAAATCCTTGAAATGTAACTGAGAGTTAGGCATTTTATCTTCATTTCACAGATAAGAAAACTGAGGCTCAAAGACGGAAAGTGTCTTGCTCGAGTCATCAAAATTCATAGGGTGCACATTCAGAATATTCTATCTCCTATTTGTCTGACTTCCCAAGCCCTTGCACCTTGACTTGGGCCACACTGCCCACAGCAGGGAAACAACTCAGCCATCACCGCATCCACCACAGGGCCAAGCCCAGTGTTCAGGAACCATTTAGCGGGTAAATCCAAGGAACGAAGGAGGGTGGGACAAACACTTGGAGGGGAGAGCAAGGCAGAGTCCACTAAAAGAGCCGTCCAGGCACCTTCGCAAACTGAAAGCACTTGGCTTGTGTGGAATTTTCAGTCTCAGAGAGATGAAGTCCGTTCAGTTGAAAGGAGAGTGCCTGGCTAGCCCGTCAGCCTGTGAGTATGGGTGGGCTAAGACACGAGTGCAGAGCCCCTCCTTCAAAGCTGGGGTGGGAAAGGTCTCGAAATTTTTGGAGTAGCTTTAGGCTGAAGGGGAAAGGTTAACAGCATAGTTCCTGCATACCAGTGAGCACTGCGCGGGAGATTTCCTAGAGCCTGTTGGAGGGTTGCTATTGCCCTTCATGTAGAAACATTGCATGACCCACTTACTCTCTCCAAGCTTGGCCTAAAGGCCGCTAATTATCAGTCCCCTCTGGGGGGAACCTGGGGGACAGAGATGTGCACCCAGCAGGCTCATGGCTTGTTTAGGGAGAACTTGATTCCAAATGAGGGAAACCCAGTGTGAACTGCCTTAGGCAAAGGAAGGAATTTATTGGCCCATGCGATCCAACAAGGTTGGATGAACCAGCCTTGTAACGGGCAGGATGGCAATGGGCATCAGAATTCTCTAGAACCAGAGACTGGGCTCTCCCTCTTCCTTGCTTTTCTCTGCATTTTGATTTCTTCGTGCTCCCTGCCACCTGCACACCTACACATGGTTGGAACATAGATGCCAACAGTCGCCAAATGTTAAAGTTTTCGCTACTATTGAGATGTTCTCGTGGTAAAGGTATCACACGTTCAAGTATTTTAGGGAAGGAAATCATAGCAGTGTTTGGGTGAGGTGCTCAGGCTGTGTATGCATGTGTGTGTGTGTGCATGCGTGTGTGTGTGTTTACGTGTGTGTGTGTGTGTGTGCGTGTGTGTGTCGGAAGATAAACAATGTCATGACAGAATGTGGCAGCTTCTTTAGAGACGGGAGAAAGTTGTTATTTCCTAAGAACAAATTCCAAACAGATAATCCCGTAGAGTTCCATCACAGCGCTCAGCCCTCTGCTTCCTACATACTTGTGTCATTCTCCAAACCTTAGACGGGGGCCTGGCACCTGCTACTTCGATGTCCCTGACATGCCAGAGAGACACCATCTTGAGTATGTGTATATCCTGATTGAAAACATCTGCCACTGCTGTGGATACAAAGATGAGAGCAAAGCCATTTTCCAATAAAAATGTCCCTAGCTGCCATTTAAACTAAATTTACATAAAGAAGGGAAAATTACCCTGGGAGAGAGAGAGCTCAGGTGTCTGTGAGATTCTAGTTTCATGATACAGGGTGTGACTTTCATCCTTTTGCAAACATAGGGAGAGTCTGGCTTCTTGCAGCGTGCTTGGGTTTCTTAGTCTGACACTGTGTGTTGGGTCATGTGTTTATATGTGTCCCCTTACACACACAGGTATGTGCACACACATGCACACATGCACATGAAGTTTTCTACGGAAGGATCTCTGGATTAAGAGTGTTGGGACCTCATTCCACCCTTGTCTCTGCATATGTAATTTTGGACACATCTCTTTGCTTCAACCACGCAATTTCCTCATCATGAGTTAGCCTCCAACAGGGACATCTGGAAATGTGTGAGGAGGGTTTGAATTGCTCGTTTAACTTTGGGAAAGGGAAAAGGAGCTCTGAGGGCATTGAACGGGCCAAGGATGCTTATTGTTCAGCAACAGGTAATGGAGGACTCTCCTGCCCCAATGCTGACAGTGCCCAGGCTGGGGAACCCTGTATGATGGCCCCTGAGGTCTCTCTATGCCACAGAAATCAAGGCCAAGGCTTCCTTGTCTCTCACAAAGCCTGGAGCAGAGAAGAAGGGGCAGAGAGTCCAACCAGCCCGTGGCATCTCAAGATCACAAGTCCTGAGTCATCTGTTGGGATCTTCCCAGCTGTGCCCTCCTGTGCTGGCCTCCTGGACCTGTCCAGGTCTGGCTTCTGCAAGGAGCTCCCAGTACCGAGCAAACCCCCACCTTGTCTGGCTCCCTCTTCTCCCCCCTTCTCTCTCCTGATGAGGACTATCAATCCCATGGAACACAGGATTTCTTTGAAATTCCCTAACTATGTGAATTTTACAAATTCAGTTTATGTAAGATTCTATGTTGTCACAGCTAAAATAAGAATGGTGAGAAATTCTGCAGTAGTGCTCCAAAGGGTGGATGGGGGTTCCATTCCATTTAACTTGTCACTGCGACACCATAAAGATCTCTCTCCCTCCCCATCAGGATCTGCTCATGTTGGAGGGAAGGCTGGAGGGCAGAGACAGCGAGTCTTGTGCTGACTCCAAACCCTTAGAGGCTGATGCCAGGAGTAGAGGCGTGAGCAGGACCCTGAGACCAGGCTCGGCAGAATGACACTGTCTGCTCAATTAATGTGACATTTTGTGGAACGAATGAAATGTATTTACCATTCCTGCTCCAGGGGAATCAATTCTTTCCAGCTTTGAAAGTGATGTCCAGGTGGAGTCCAAAGGCAGGAGGAAAGTCGGGAAAAACGTAGGAGAAAGGCAATGGGCTGGTTGTCTGTGTGGAGCACAGGGGTGTTCTCACCAATGGACGAGAGGCCACCTCTCCTGCAAATGGCCAAACAAGAGACCACTCAGGGGCCAGGCGGGAGCCCCCAGATGCTGCATGCTTGGTGTGACCCTGCTTTTGAGTCAAGCGGGTTGTCTAGCATCAAGTGGGTGGGCTGTCTCCGTCAAGGTTCTAACTGGCAAAACCCCACTTTGTCCAGAACAAAAAGCAGCCTGAGACTCACCACTAGGGGATCACAGAAGACAGGCCGGAGCCTCCACAGCCAGGAGCACAGGCTGTGTCGAGTTCCGGAGCCCCCGCTGCGGCAAAGAGAGCACTGCTCCACGGCAGAGTGCGGGACCCCAACGCCGGACCCCTGAGTGCTGGACACCTTTCCCACCCCCACCACGAATAAATGCTGCAGAAGAGCTCCTTCCTTGTGTCACTGTCTTCTAAGTTGTTCTCTGACAGTCACATCTAATTGGCATCACTGTGTTCTAGTTGCAAGGAGGCCTGGAGAAGAGTTCCTGGCTTCTCTCGTGAGAGGCACGACTCAAAAGCTTGGAAATCCTCCGAGGTAGGAAGGGTTCTCAAAAAATGTCAAGGCGGCCCAAGACACAGGCATCTGAGACAGAGATTCACCCAGACAGTGGGGAGGGTGTCGGAAAAGGTGAGTCCTTATGTGAGGTTTGGCACAATTACAGCTGGACCTCAACTTCTGACGGGGCTGCTCTGAATAAGTCCATCCTAAATTGAAGATATCCTACGTCAAATCTGCATTTAATACATCTAACCTACTGATCATCATAGTGTAGCCGAGCCTACCTTAAACCTGCTCAGAACACTTGCTTTAGCCTACAGCTGGGAAAAATCATCTAACACAAAGCCTATCTTATAATAAAGTTATTATAAATAATTTTGAATCAAAATTCGAAATTCAAAGTGTGGCTTCTACTGCATGCATATCACATTCACGCCATCTTAACATCAAAAATCGTACGTCAAGAACTGTCTGCACAATTCAAGCAGTTTCCTGCCCCCTTAAATCAGCAGAGACCTCGTATCTATTCAGCAGTCACACTCTGTTCCCTCTTTCTCTATGGATTTGCATATCCTGGATGCTTCCTGTAAATGGAAACATACAATATGTGACCTTTTGTGCCGGCTTCTTGCACTTAGCATAACGTGTCCTTGGCTCATCTGTGCCCCACCAGCCATTTTTATTTTGACATGAGTTAGATTTCCAGGGCTTCCATAACAAGTACCAGTCCTGCTCCAGGGGAGCAGATGGAGTGGTTTGAATGACAGAAATTTATCATCTCACAGTTCTGGAGGCCAAAAGTCCAAGATCACAGTGTCAGCAGGGTTGGGTCCTTCCGAGGCCTAGTGCCTTGGCTTGCCGATGCTGTCTTCTCCCTGCGTCTCTTCACACTGTCTTACTCTGTGTGCACCTGGGTCCAAATTCCCCCTTTGTATAAGTGTTGAGTTGCAGTCTGAAATGTCAGTTCTTGGTGTGCTCTTGGCCGAAGAATGACCAGACACACTGAAAGCAAGGTAAGCACAAAAATGAGGTTTACTGAAGAGAGAGAGAGAATTGTAGAGCAAGAGCAATAGGTTTACAGAGTGAGAGCAAAATACATTTGCCACAAACAACAAACGGACCCCTCATCATGACAAAAAGGCCTTGGTTATTGTCTGAATCTTGTTTTATAGTGTCTGGATGGGACCCTCCTTGTGGCTTAGACATCGCCATGGAACCATTTTGATTGAACAATTGGAAGTTATATATATGACCCGAGTCTTATTATGCATGCAGATCTCCCATGAGCCTCTCTGAAAGCCAGTTGTTCCAGGTCACTTTCCAGACTCCATTGTACCTATGCAACTTGGCTCGTGGGTCAGAAATTCCTCTGCATTCTTTTGCAATTGACGCACTAAGTTCTGACTGGCAGATTCATGGGGTGTTCCCTCCTCCCCTAGGTGTGGCAGTTGCCTGCATTGTCCCCAGGGGGCAGCCAGAGGTCCCCAGTTGTCTACCTAACATACGATCACCAGTCCTGTTGGATTAGGACTCACCCTAATGATCTCATTTTAACTTGATAACCTCTGCAAAGACCCTATTTCCAAATAAGATCACATTCTGAGATATTAGGGGTAAACACTTCAACACAGGAATTTTAGGAGGGACACAATTCAACCAATAACATATATATACATTTAACATTTTTTTTACTAAAGATTAGATGAAACAAATGAGGATCTCAAGATATTGCTGACACAGACAAGTCTGATAGATTTTCATCATGTAATTGCTTGAACTTGCATTTGGTGGTTATTATAAGGCCAAAAGCGTCTCTCTTCTCTAGTGTTCTTGAGGTCAGTCACCCACCCTCTTCTTGGCTTCCTTCTCCACGAAAGCCTTATTCCCCGGAATTTCCTGAAGAGACCCTTCTGACTCCTAGGTGCAACCCAACTGCACACAACTTAGACACCTTGTATGTCAAGGATCTTCAGACTTCTGCTAGGCCGGAATGCTCACTGTGGCCCCCTCAGCCCAGGGACCCCTGCATATGTCCAACCTGTGACCTTCTCTCTCTCTTTCAGCTTTCTTCTCCCACGCTCAGGGACCTAACCTGGCACCAAGCCATAGTGCAGGATGACAAGTTCAATCCAATCAATTAGTCCTTCCTTCTGGGAGAACCTTCCCAGAGAACTTAACCCAGGTAAAATGTTGCTAAGGTACATGACAATGGTAGGGAACTTGAGGCCTGGAGACAGGTGTGACACCTTGTCCCAGCGGCTGGGATTCCTCCTGCAGGGACAATGTGATTCGTCTCATCTTGAGCATCTTTTCCCTTCCCTTCTGCAAGCACTTGGATTCAGAGATACTGAATGAGAGAGGACCACAGCAAGGTGAAAGAGATCACGGCCCTCCTTGTGCAGCGTAACTTGATATGTGGTGAGTGGCACGCCGTATCTAGCTATACAGGCCTCAGTCTACTCATTTGCCAAATGGGGCTAATCCCACCCATCCTATGTATCTCACCATCACTCAAAATGTAAAAGGCAATCAGAAATAAAGGGGATTTAGTTTTTTCTAATTTTTTGTTCATTTAGCCCTGCAATAAACATCTAATAGAGATTCTTGTCAGGGTGGAGCCCCAGGGAACACGCTCTGAGCTCGCTTTGCCTCTTCTAACCTCGTGCAAACAATGTTTCTTGCTTCCAGAGAAAGAAAATCCAACGCTTCATTTAGCGAATTAACCTCAGATGTTAGAAATGATTTCTTCCTAGCTACAGGGAGGCTTGCCCAGGTTATGTCAAAGTACCGTTCCATGAGGGAGGCCAAAAGCCAATCTATTGAAAAAGCAATCTGGATTTATCTGAAAAGGGGATTTATCCTTCAGAGAGCAGAGAGCAGAGCGAAGGATTGGTGAGAGCTCACAGATCAATTCTCTTTTAACCTTTGAACTGTGAGTCTGTGTCGCGTTGTTCAGAGTCCAGATGGGCCGAAGCCTCTTCTAAGCAAAACAATCATCATCTCATATACAGTAAAACAGATGAAGTGGAAGAAATATGCTAACCAGCGCCGTAATGGGCAATTGCTCGTGTTCACAAGACGTCCAAGCCCCGTCGCCACACAGCTCCGCATGCTACATTAACTTCAGCCTCCGAGTAAGGTTTTTACTCAGACATGAAATAATTGTTCCTCTAACAACATGTGACAACAGGGAAATGCCCAGTATTAATACTGACATGTTCTAATCTGTCCTAATGTGTATAGTGAGTGAGTTCCCTAAATGATGTGGCGAAATCTTAAAGGTGCAATCTTTCCCCAGTCCAAAGCCAAATTTAATCTACGTTACAAATTAGTGCTCCGGTGCTAGAGGAATAATTTATGCTTCCTCGCTTGTAGGAGCTCTGTGCATTTCAATTATATTTGTTACACTGCCGAAATGAGAGGGGGAAGGTGCTTGGGGGAAGACTGTTGGAGAGGAAGAGAACTATTCTGGTTGCTCCAACTGCTCCTTAGAGCCTCCTCCCGCAGCCCTGCCATCTGGGTAGCCTAGAAAAGATCCGACCGACTTTCCCTCCTCTGAAAGTGCTCTGCCAGCTGCGGGGCTTTGGTGATCTCATCTGCAGCTTCATCCGGATTTAGGGGGATGCGATTCGTCTAAGCCAGGATATTTGAACTCACGCACTGAAAGCACATAGTTTCAAGACGGTTCTGCAGGTTGCGAGGGTGTTTCCCGTGCCGTTCGTCGTTTAAGCATCCTAACAACCACGGGATGAAGATCAAGGTTCTCAAACCGTAGTGGGCATCCGAAGCCCTGGAGGGCCTGTCAACACACCTTCCTGGGCGCCGCCCTCAGATTTCCTGATTCTGTGGATCACAGGTGGGACCTGAGAATTTGCATTTGTGCTGAGTTTCCATGCGCTGCTGATGTGACGTCTAGGGACCAAACCGTGAGAACCGCTGATGTAAATCATTATCTCCATCTTACAGGAGGAGATGGAGGCACAGAGAGCGTCGGGGACTCCTCCAGGATCACACAGACCGACCTTGATCTCCTGCCATCTCCCGGTCGTGATGCCTCGCACACACAGAAGCTGGCTTTACCTCCACGAAGGGCCTCTAGTTATTCCTTGGCAATGCCTGAGTTCCTGTTTTCAGTCCAAAATTCACTCTTCTAGATGGAGGAGACAGATATCAAACAGGGGTCGCTGTGTCACCCATCTGTCTTCATCACCCCATCAGAGCAGACAGGGCTCTGCATGGACTTGACCCTTCATCTGCTCTGATTATCATCAGAAAACCCCTTTTGCATTTTTCTCCGCTGTGCTGGCAGCTCTCGGGGTGCCGGGTTTTAGCTTTCCTGATGCTTCTCTTGCAGATTTGTCCCGGGCCACGTGTCCTCATTGCCCCCTTTTGGATGTGCAGCGTTCATACCTGAGCTCAGCTGACAGTTTTCTTGTGAATTCTCCCCTTCTCTCCTCTCCAGGGCCTCATAAAATGGTGTGCTCAGTGCTGGGGGTCTTGCTGAGCTGCTCCACCTCCTGGACTGGTGCCGATTGCTTTTCTGAGACTGTTGCTGCCTGCGCAGGAGGGCAGACATGGCACCGCTCCCTGGAGACAGCCTTCCCCACCTTGGTTGCCACAAACTCCATGCTCATTTATCTTCAGGACTCCAATCGCTTCTGTTACGCCAACCAAGTGTGCTCTGTGGTTGGAGTCAAGCCCAGAGTGGCAGTTTTCTCTTCTTGTCTTTTCTCCCCTCCAGGAAGGGATGTTGGCAGACCAGTCAAACATATGGCAGGTTCTCTGGATCTCATCTGGTGGGACTTCCCAGCACGGAGTCTGGACTTTGTTTCTGTCACTCCCATGCTTTGACTCTGGGCCAGTTGGGTGATTCCTAATCCTCGTGCAGTACCCCGCTGAGCCGGGGCTCAGCACCAATTCCTCTGTCTGCTGTTCTCGCTCTCCCAAATGCCTTCTAGACAGCGTCCATGCACTGCCAAGTGCATGCAGACAGACAGTGTCCCTGGGCACACAGAGCTGCTCCATCTGGCCCCGGAATAAAGTTAACGCCTTTGCACTCACACGTGCACACACACATGCCCCCGCACACCCCGCACACTTCTTCCACCTATCTAGCCCCATTGTTGTCTATTTCATATACTGAGCTTCTGCGTAAGATTTCACTGGAAGTAAACATTTATTACAATGCCATTATTTTATATCATAGACACTGAAAATGGGGGCTCTGAAATTATTTGTACCCCAAATTTCAGTGCCAACCAGTGACACAGCCAGGGGCATTTGGTCGCCCTCTCTCTTTCTTCTCCTTTCCCTTTTTCTACCTCTTTCCCTCCTCCCCTTCCTTCTCCTCCTCCTCCCCTCTTCTTCCTCCTCTTCATTCTATTCTTATCCTCCTTTTTATCATCCTTTCAAGACACCATATTATCCAAGGAATTGCTTTTTTACAAAACAGCTGTTATTAATTAAAAGTAAGAAGGCTATAAAAAAAATCACTTGGTGAAATTTAAAATTTTTTAATTCTGTGAAATTAAATGTCATAGGTATGTGTCATGAGCTAAATAGGTTTTCATGGTGAATTTTGTAAAATGCGACCTCTCCCTAGATTCCGATGAGCCGGTTTTCCTTCCAAGACTTGTTCTGCCTACTTCACAGAATCCACTCCACAATGCTCAGGAGCAGAAGCTGTTAGATTATTTTTACTTCCTAATAAAATTAAGTTAGGCTTTAAAGACCCTTGACAAGATTGCTTAGATCCAGATATCAGCTCTTGACAGGTCCCTCCTCTCCATACAGTCCCGGGGAGGGGAGGCTCAAACCATCCATACATTCCAGGAAAGGCTCACCAGGTTGGCCTTCATAGGTCCTTCTTGGGAGCTCCCATGACCATGGTGTTTAGGATTCAGGCCCCAAGGGTCCCTGTGCCAGCCCTCTCAGAGTTCTCACCCATCTTGGGGTGTCATGTGAGAGCAGACCATGGGGTTACTCAAAGTGAGAAACCACCACCTCTACATCCTTTGATGGCCTCAGAAATCACCCTAGCCCCCAAGTTCAGGGCCCTCCCCTCCACTGTTTAAGACTTCCTCCTTAGGACAATCTAGCTGTTTTCTTCTATGATTTTTGCTTCTCAAAAAACAGAAGCCTCTTATCTTGTCTCTGGAGTAAACCCAGACCAACCAATTACAAAGTCCAACGTGCCCTCTTAAGAGGAAAAAAGGGAATAAAACCCTCTCATTCTTCAGTGACAAACCTGCAAGGAAAGAAGGCCAAGTTACCATCTCATTCTGTGTGCCTGAAGACCCCGCTGCCACCTCCCTGCCATCCTTTAATGACATCCCCGCAAGGAGAAAGGGAAATGGTTTCACAGCACTGCTCAGCATCTCATGCTGGGCTCCAGCACACAGGCCCTGCTGTGGCCCACAGCCCCTTCCAGCATCCACCTGGGGAGAGCCTTTCCCCCAACCCTCCCCCAGGGCAGCCATCGCAGGGTGTGGGGACGGGGTGCTGAAGAGCTGTCTCCTCTGCTCCCGGCCCCAGGTGTTGTGCCCTGTCCTGAACAAAGCCCTCTGGCGTCCCAGGCCTGCAGTACACCTCAATCAATTCCTTTTATAGGCTTTTGCTACAGAGCCATTATTATTAATCTCTTGTATTGCACAAAGTTGTATCAATTTTTTCCCTTTTCCCCACCAAACCATCAAGTTCCTCAATAAGAAAATGAGCCTGGTTTTCATTCCATCCCCTCGGTGCTCCACACAGGCACAAGCAGAAGGTGTGTAGAAGATACACAATAAATATTTTGATTTTCATTATATCATCCGAAAAAATCCAAGTTTGTGCCTACGAAGGCATTAATTATTTTTATCTCCCGGAACAAGGGCCGAACATATATGGGCTGTGCCTCTCGTTTGGTGTTCTAGATTTTTTTTTCTCTTTTTTCTTCTTCCTCACGCCAGTGCTTAGTTATTTCTTTTGCATAACTGCTCCTGAAAGCAATGAAATGAATGTCAACTGCTCTCATGGATGGGGGCCTCCCAATGTGACTCTCGAACCATGTGCGGTGGGGACAGGACAATTGTAGCAAAAGCTGGTGGCCTGTTCACCGGAAGAATCCTCAGCACCGCAACCCAGCCCCACCCCAGACGTGGGCGCCGGGAGCCAGAGAGGCTCATTGGTGACACATTTTAATAAAGTATGCTAAATTATATGCTGGTGGCATTAATAGCAATCAGCCCCACAGAACATGGGATCTAATGGCTCGTAAATGAGATGCAAGTTCATTTTTACAGGCCCACTATAATAAACTAATTATTTTGGAACTCTCCAATTATGCATTTTTCAAAAAGCTGAATTGCATTAAAAACATGTTATGGCTTTATAGATCTTGTCTTTAGGGAGAGGAGGAGATACATCTGCTCCACAAGTGCCCAAGGAAAGAGAGAGAGGGGAGTGAGTGTCAGAGTCACAGGCAGTAGATAAAGAGTAAGCCAGCTGCCACATGACAAACGTACTGGAGGAAGACAAAGAGCTGTCAGTTTCCTCATCAATTACAGCTGGTCGCTTCCCCACGAGAGAGCAAATTGCCGCAGCCATCAGAGATGGCTCTGTTAGAATTATGGAGTTTGAGATCGCCACTGATTTATTCAGTGCCTGGGGTACGGAAGGGTGTCTGTTGCTTTGGGAGTAAGATTTCTCTGCTCAAAGCCATCCAGAAGCTCGTGGACAGCCATCGATGTCAGAAACACTCTGGCTCTGGATCTCGGGGTACAAGGAGGCATCTGACAGGCCTGCAGGCAAGCCAGAGGCTGCCGATGTGCCCACCGAGGCCAGGGGTGAAGCTGCAGGGAGCATGCAGGGAGGGGCTGACATGCCACACAGGCTCTCAGCTAATTAGAAGGAGGGCCCGAGGGAGAATGAACATGGCACCTATCTCTGAAGGACCCACACACCCGCGCAGGTTACCTGAGTGGCCAGGTGCATTTAAATCCCAGTGCTGTTCCTTATCATCCATGGGACAGCCACACATGTCACTTAACCTTGGAGAGGAGGGGATGCTGTTTAAGGTTTATTCTTTTTGCACTTTAGAAAACATTATGTGCTTATGGTAGAATAATGGATGTAATGGTTTCGCAACCATCCAAGGCATAAGGATGATTGCACTGTTTTTATTTTTCTGATTAATGTAACTGAGCCTCTTCATGACTTACTAGCAGGACATCTTGTGTCATCTTCTTCTCCCTGAATTGTCCAAACATGCCTGGGAACTCAAACACTGCTAAATGGGACAAGTGGACCTCTGTGCTCAAGAGGGATTTACGCTAGGGTCTCAGCTACTACCGCATTTGCATGCACGTGTCAGACCTGGTGGCGCCCTGTATGGTGGCAAAAAGATGGTTGATGGTTGGGAGGGTCTCAATTCCACCACCTGCAGCTGAAGGTGCCAACAACCACCACGACCTCAACAGGAAGAAAGACCCCATTCTTTCTGGCAGATCCAAGGGCCCTGATTGTGGGTATCCACAGTCACGGACTCCAGTGGCCACTTCCCTGGCTCCCACACACCGCCACTCTCAGGGTGCCTATGAGCCCAGGGTGCTGGGTGTGGGTTGGTTCTACAGACACAGAGCCAATGTCCATCTTACCCCCTCAGGCTCAACACTGGTGGTTCCATCGCTTTCCTTCTCAACTCTCAAAACCAAAGTGCTGAATTAAACTCTCTTTTCCCAGTGGTTTTTCTTCCCCATTCCTCAGGGGGAAGCCCCCTTCAGTAAGTCAGAGGGACTCTTTCTAAAGGAGAATCCTAAACCAAAGCCAAGGTGCCCACAGCACCCTGTGCAGCAACAGGAGGTAAAGGCAATTTGCTGACATCTCACTCTAGAAAGAGGAAAAAACCCACAAATTTCATCTCCGTTGGGCAGAGTACACCTTCCCCCACCCACAGAAACCAACATTCTGCAAAATATCCTCCTTCTCCTTTCCTAAGCCACGTAATGCCCCGTTCTTCTACCCCAAAATATACACCGTTCTGTTCTTATGACATGTTAATATTTCTAAAATTCAGACGTGTGCTTAACTGATCCGTACATTCTTTAAAAATATTTTATTTTGAGTAACTATATTACATATTACATAGTATATCTAAAATCAATATATTATTATAGTTAGAGAAATTTTAGAATAAATCTAATAAATACTTTTCAGTAGATAAATAAAATGTTTATTTATTGATTTTTCCTCACCAAATTGAGATCATACACATAGAGTTTGTATCCAGTTTTTTTTATCTACTATTATATCATGAGTATATCTGTTGTCATTAAATATTTCTCAAACTCATAATATAAGTCAAAATTAACAAGTGAACTATTATACAGGTGTAATTGATTTAATTGTCTTTTCTCTTCTTGGACATTAAAATTGTTTTTTTCCCAGGAGAATATATGTACTATGAATATTCTTATATATAAATCTTTGTCTGAAGATTTGATTATTTTATTTCTTTTACATAAGTTCCTAGAGGTACAATTACTGTCAAATAATATCAATGTTTTAAAGACCCTTGGGAGATATTGCCAAAATACTACCCAAAGACTTTACAATACAAACTTATTTCTCTGCAACTGGGCTAGCTTTGTGTACTACCATTAAAAAAAAATAAGTTAGCTAACTTAATAGTATACAATTACCTCATTTTAATCTATACTTCAATCATTAATAACAAGATGGAGAATTTTTATATACTATTTTCTAATCAAATATGTTTCCTCTTTTGCGAATTGCCAACTTTTGCACTTTGTCTATTTACCTAATGATGTCTTTGTGCTTTTCACATCAGCATGTACAAATATGGATATAGAAGCCCCCTCATCCTACCACGATCGTAGGTGAATACACAGGCAGATACAAGGGTGGTGAATTCTATCTCCGCTGCAAGGTGGCACCTGGGTGTTGAGCCTTTGATCTCTGTGTCTTTAGCAACCAGCCCAATAAGTGTTAAATGAATTAATTACAAATGAGTTAATTGTAATTAACTGATTGGTGGGACCTAGCGAGGTCCCACCAATGGCTCTTTTGAACCAAAGGCTTGGGTCAACAGTCCCCTCCCCAGGGAGGGCACCTGAGGAGGTGGCTCGTTGGGCTGCATGTTTTCCCATATCTGCTGCCAGTTGGCCTTCAAGACAGAATAATTTTTAACAGCAAGCCGAGTCCCCTCTGCCAGGAAAGATGTTATAAACATCAGTCCTCTCCTCCCAGTATGGTGCTTCCTGCTAAATCAGTTAATTTTCCTCCCCCACCTGAGAAGCAGGCTGAGTGGGGCCTTTATTTACAAAGGTTAAACATTCCTTTAATTGGATTGCTGGCATTTAAGCCCCAAGCCCTCTCCTCTTTCTCTTTGTCCCTCTCATACGTACCTGGAGAAGTGCCCAAGAGAAATGCCAGGGGAAGGTTTCATTTTAATAAAGCAGAGATGCAGAAGGTCCCTTTGGAGACTTATGTTTCAGCTTTGAGCTGCCACAAACTAATGAATTGAATCACGAAAGGTCCCCAGACCCTGGATTATTGAGCAGAGGAAATGCGAGAACTCTCTGGGCTGAGCGGAAGCCGGGCATGGAACATGCATGGTCCGTTCTCCACCAAGTGCCGTTTCCCGCACTGAGATCAAGGCCATCGTCAAATGCACATTCCTAGTCCGACCACCTGAAAGCAGTCACGGGGGTCGTATGTTGACAGGGAGAACATGGGCAAGAGACAGAAAACAGAGTTTCCTTCCCAGCCTGGCCACTGTCTGACTGTAACAACGAGCATGTCACTCCCTCACCAGGCCCCAGTCTCCCCAATCCTGAATAATCCCTAAGTTGCCGCCCATCTCCAACACTCTTTGTCCTTCTTTTCTTTCTAGATCAATCATGCTGATCTTGTACATAGAGAGTCCATGACAACACAAGCAAAAGGAAGTCACGGGGTTAATCCAGAGATGTGCACATTTACATACTTTTCTCCATGAGACTACTACGCCAACTCAAAAGTCAAAAGCCTACATTCTTTGTATACGTGTTTAAACTAAGAAGCAAAACCCTTCCAGACTAGATTCAGTTCTTGATTCCCTGAGATGACAGAGCAGTGAAAAAAGCATAAAGAAATCTTCTTAAAAAGAAAATTAAAACAAAAACAAAAAAACAATTAACCCCAGAAAGCACACATGTTCTTTAAGCACCAGTTTGGGTCCAGCATGTGCTGAGCATTTTCTATACCTGCACACAGTATTGTTCACATTCTACAGATCCAGAAACTAACATTCAGAGTGACCGTGTCCCCATGTTTCCCAATGGATGGGAGGCTGCACGAGGACAGGGTCTCTTTTTGTCGCTTGTGTGTATGTATTCTCAATACCTAGCACATTGCATTAATAAGTACTATGTAAATACTTGTTGAATCAATTAACAAGTTGATTTAAATTGCCCCAAATCCAAAGTAACACTGGCAGAGTTAAATCACAACCCCTGTGTTCATCGGGATCCTGGCAGGAATAGGTGGAAAACTCAGCTGGGGTTTCAAAGAGACTTTTAAATGAAGAGATGGTTACAGAGGTGTGGGCAGCACCAGGGAACCCACAGAGGGAACCCACATGGGTTCCCCTGCCTGAGGTGTCACGCAGGGGCCTCACCAATCACGGGGAGGAAAGAGCATCCTGTGACATGGGACAGCAGCTTGAGTCCATCACAGAAGAGAAGCCGAGGAGGAAAACCGAGCAGGAAGACACAGGAGGAATCAACCCCTGTCCACTCTCCCCTCCCACTCGCGCAGGCCCTGCCCATGCCTCCCGTGTGCCACATCTAACTGGAAACCCCAGGACCCGGGAGACCAGGTGAGGCCAGCCAGAGGGGTCAGTCTTTTGGGCTGCAGAGGTGGGTAGAGACAGGCACAGAAAGCGTCTGGAGACAAACAGAATAATCAGCACAATTCTGTCTTTTTACTACACACCCAGCCTCGCTCTCTCCTGTACTCGAGAGGACATTTGAAAATTGCAATGCAGTCGAAGATGGTTTTCAAAGTTTAGCATGCATCTAAATCACCTAGAGGGCTTACTAAACGCCAGATTCCAGCTGGGTGCTGTGGCTCACGCCTGTAATTCCAGCACTTTGGGAAGTCGGTGGGGAAAGGATCGTTTGAGGTCAGAAATTTGAGACCAGCCTGGGCAATACAGTGAGACTCCATCTCTATAAAATAAATAAATAAATAAATCAGAAAAATTAGCCAGGTGTGGTGGCACACACCTGCAGTCCCAAGTACTCAGGAGGCTGAGGCAGGAGGATCACTTGAGCCCAGGAGCTTGAGGTTGCTGTGAGCTAAACTGACACCACGGCACTCTAGCCCAGGTGACAAAGCAAGACTCCATCTCAAAAAAAAAAAAGAGATTAAGTGAAATGGAATGAATATACAGCTAGGGAAATGTTCTAAAATAAAGCAAAAAACAAAAAATGGATGAGAAAGAGAGTTCTTCATGCTTATCCTTCACTCAAACATCAGTGAAGCAAACCTTTCGCTCTCAAACTCAATCTTAAATAGACCCAATTCTTATTTACAATATTTATTCACCTCAAATATATAATTGAAGCATGCTCACTTTAGGAAAATAAGAAAAACCAAAGAAGCAAAGTGAACAAAATTTTAAAATCATCCTTTATCCCACTCTACCAAATTAACTACTGTTAATTATTTTGTGTTGTTTTCGTTCAGGTTTCCAAAAACTTTTTTATTGGTTTCCTCTATAAAAATTGTGTTGATACTTTTTATTCTTAATATATTCTGAATATCTTCATTATCTACTAATGTTCCCTAAGTCACTATTTTAATGACTTTACATTGTCTAATTGTATAATGTATTATAACGTATTTAGTCAGTTCTGTATTATTGAATATTCATTTGTTTTCATTTTTGGTAACAAACAATTCTGAAATGCATAGACATAATAAAATTTTTGCATATTGCTTTAATTATTTTCTTACAGCAAAAGTCTAGAAATGGAATTCTGAATCAATATTTATGCATGTTTTTAAGGTTTTGAAAATATACTATCAAGCCATCATCTAGAAAGGCTGGGACAATTTGTACTCCATCACTGTTTTGAACTACTCAGTCACATGGATTTCTCACTGTCATGGGCATTACCATGTATAGGTAAAAATCTTTGCCAAATCATCAGAAGAAAAAAAGTATATCGCTACTTTGTGTTCCTCTGATTATAAATAAAGTTGAGCATTTTTTCTTATGCGTATTGGAGAGCTTTGTTTTGTTGAGAGTAATTTCATTGCATTTATTCTCTATTTTGCTTCGTTCTTCTTTTTAATAAACACTTCTATTCCCCAAGCTGCCATAAAACACTTTATTTTTTCTTTGGAAGAAATGTTTTATTTTCATATCCTTCATTAAAGAAGAGGGCTCAGGAGCAAGACATAAATCAGTTTTGTTCTCACAGGGGCAGTGCGCCCACAATGCGCATTTCAGCTTTCGGGGAGTTGGCTGGTGAATGACTTGGGGTCGCGTGAGGGAGGGAGGGCCGCCCTGAGGATCCCGCTCAGCCAATCCCAGCTTCCACACTTCCCCTCGGAATTTCTCTTCCACAAATGCCCTCTTAATTGTTAGACTCCAAATCTCCCTCCCTGACTTCTTTCGCCTCTCCGCAGAAATTTCTCTCTACTGTTTTGTACCGCAGTTCCTGTGGGGGGGTCTCTGTGATTGATCCACCTGGGTTTCCTGCCACTGCCTCAGTTACTCCTCCTCTGCCTGCTGCAGCAGCTCCTTCCTGCATCCTTCCTGCACTCCTCCCGCTCAGCGTGGCATCCCTGCCAGTTTCCTAGGGCTGTTGCAACCAGCTACCATGACCCAGATGACTTCACCCAACAGAAATGTGTTGTCTCACACTTCCCAGAAGCTAGAAGTCCAAAGTCAAGGTTTTGGGGGGGCAACACTCCTTCTGATGGTTTGAGGGGAGAAACTTCTTTGCCTCTTGTGGCTTCCAGTGTTTGCCACCAACTGCTGACATCCCTTGGCTTGCCACTGCCAGCCGCAAACACGTGGTCCCCTCTGTGTCTTCACATCACCTTCCCCGTTTCATAAGGACACCAGTCTCTTGGATTAGAGTCAAGTAAGTATTTACACATACTAAATACTTCTAAAACTCTCAGATATATGGAAACCAACCCCAATTCTTTTCACCTTCACATAATTTGGGTAAATCTGGTAAACAAGACTAATTTAAACTTTTCAGTTTAATAAGGCAGATGTGTCTTCTGAATCATTACGTGCATTAAGTTGATATGTTGATACATGGAATAAAAGTTTTATGAACACACTTTTCAATAATAATTATGTTTTATAATATCTGCCTGAAGTCAATTCCCAAGTCTTTTTGGTAACTTGCACCATTAGAGGATAGCGAAAGCTGTAGAAGGTTTGCAGAAAATCTTGTAAAGGGAATCTTACCTCACGTGCTCAAAGCTGGCCAAGATTGGATGGATTTATTGTTATGTTTTTTTAACAAATGAGCTTTAACATCAATATTGATACAAAACTAGATTTTGATTTTCTCTTTCTTAAAATAATCGTTTTCTTGGACTATTGGTCTGCTCTTAGTCACAGGTTGCAAGAAGTTTTTCTTTACCTTTCAGTTAACCCACCTAGAAAACAACATCTCTGTGTCTTATCAAAATAATTTTCTGTGTTTTATGTAGACTTTGTCGTGTCCTTGATTATTTAAGAGAACTGAGTCTTCTGGCTTTTACAAGAGCTAAGGTTTTTCATAATCCTGTTGCCGCCTATAGTTACTTTTGAAATCTTTTATTGTTACTTTGGTGAAATAGGTAGCTAAGTATTCTCTCACCATGACCTATTTCGTCAAGCGTTCAAACCTTTTGACGGTTTTGTCAATTTTGCCTTCCCCAAATCAAATCCTGAATTAAACCTTCTTGATTGCCAACTGACTTTGAGATTTCCCAGAAGGCCCTGGAAAATCTCCAGAGATTTGTTTTCTTGCCTCTTAGAAAAACAAATGTTAAAAAATAATTAGGTTTATTTGATGTGCTCAATTGCATGAAAAGCGTTGTCAAATAAGACATGCCAAACGTTCCCTGTGTTATATTTGTGTGGGTAAATATCATTAATGTAAGTATTTCAGAATTTTATACAATTCCTAGAAATTTGTCCATGCCCTCACTGTCTGTAATATGTTCTCATGCTGCTATGCTGGGTATTAGACAACAACAATATAATGTTATCAGTCACAAATCCAGTTATTATTTTAAAACATCGTACGTCATAGAAACTACCAAATTTTCTTGTCATTTGTGTCATGTTTATAATGAAATCTCATCAGATCTTTAACAATGGCCATTTTAAGTCTTTTGTTATTTACAGAGAGTGTTTTGTTTTTTTTTTTTTTTAATTTTTATTCTTCTCCAAAAGCATTTTCAATCAGCTACAGGCCAAAGTGCTTCCTCTTCAATAAAAGGCAACGCTCTCAGAGACCTGCAGAAAAGACTATGCCAGGTGCTTTGGCTTTTAATGGCGTTATGTGAACAACTTTGTGACAAGACCGCTGAACTGAGTAAGGATTTCTAGAACTCTGGTTGAGAAGCCAATGGGTTCATAAAACAGCTAACCCAAGAACAAACCAAATAAAAATTAATTACATGGGACTGAAGAATGCTTATGATTTTTTAATATCTTTTGTCTGGAACATGGCTAGTTCCTTAATTTTTTTTTTTTGACAGAAGAAAACTCTTTCCCTTTTCTCTTAAAGCTATCTAAAACTTACAACAACGTAGTAGATTATGCTTTTGAAGCAGAAATGAATCATTTATCTTTTTCTCCCCATCTGATGCTTCCAAAATTTAGAAACTCTTTTTGAGAATTTTTACTTTCATGGCAATGTAATGTTTACATGAATCCAATAAAAACCTGTTCTCCTTGCAACAGGATGATTGGAAACATTGGTTGTATAACCGAGACTTTGACTGGACTGTTATATCTGAGAATGATGTGCACAGAATCAGATGTGACCAGACAATTTGTGTGTTTGTTTTGTTTGCTTTTGAGACTGCAGTAGCACTATCATAGCTCACTGTAGCCTGAAACTCCTGTGCTCAAGTGATCCTCCAATCTCGGCTTCCCGACTAGCTGAGACTACAGGCACATACCACTACACCCAGCTAATTTTTTCTATTTTTTTGTAGAGACGGGGTCTTGCTCTTGCTCAGGCTAGTCTCAAACTCTTGATCTCTAGAGATCCTCCTTCCTTGGCCTCCCAAAGTGCAAGGATTACACGTGTGAGCCACTGCGCCTGGCTCACCACATAATATCAAGGAATTAAGGTTGACTTTATGGAGCCAATGTTTACAGAACCCCTTTGGGAAAACAGGCCTGGTATCTGGCTTACCATGTTCCCAGCCTTATTGGTAAGTAATGAAAGTCATTTCCTGGCAGGCCCAGGAACCTTAGGATGTTGGGGGGGGGCCTTAAAAAGAAAAGAATTCACCTAAATATGTAGGTGCTTTGAGTGAAATCCACTGGTGAGTTCTTGGCTTACCTTTCTAGCCTCGAGAGCCGTTTAAAAGTCTAATCTAAGATTCTTTATAAAAAGTTCCAGGAAAGCAAACTTAAAAAGGTCTATGTGTTCAATTATTATTCTTGCTACACACTAATGTAAATAATCAGGCCAAATCCAATGAGACCAGATTCATTTTGCTAACAAGGATATCCTTATTTTGGTTATCTTTGATCAAAAAGGGGGTGGAGGAGGGTGACTGTAGAGAGAAATTTTATGTTTCAGTGGAAAACTAGGGCACCTCTTTGTGGGTTATCAGGTTCTGGTCCTGTTCATTGTCTTTGAGGTTTTCTTATCTACTCACAGTTGGACTGGATCACAGCATCTCACATATTTGGCCAGTCCATACCAAATTCTCAGTCCATCTAGTTTCCTTTAATATCTGGCTACAACTTTTCACATTGATGTTCCCAATTTTTCTCTCATTCTCCTGACTTGGCATTGTTGGTAACCAAAATCTGACTGCCCAGATCCTTACAGGGACTCCAGGTTGCCTTGTAGTTGACTTCTCTCCCAAGATCTAAAGATGCTCTGAGAACTGAAGATCAATACCTTGAACTTGAAACTTCAAGGACCCATCATTGCAACAGATCATGAGCCAGCCACCTCCATGCCTGGAGCTACTGCTGTGTGGGCTGGCCGGGAAGTGCCCTGAACTCCTGCCTCTTCTATGCTCTGCTCCAGGAAATGACAATGACGGCAGACAATCTGACCAAAAAACTCCCCATCGTTAAATGCCTGGTGGCTCACACTATCTAGGAGAAACCTTCTACTGCTGAGTCCCAACAGACTACTACTCAGCTTGTCCTTAACGAACAAAAGATAACTGAATAAGAAATGCACTTATATTGTTTAGAGGAAAAAAGAATGTTAGTTCTTTTCTTAAACAAGAGGAGGGACAACAAAGACTCTCTCCTTGGCCAGGTTTCGGTTAGGCTCCTCTGAGCCATCCTCTTGACCAAGCCTTGACCTTGCCCTTCTGTGTCCATCCTGCCTGGCCCAGCCTGCATCGCCCAGTCTTAGCAAGAATCCTGCTAATTCAGGTTAACAAGAATCTCCTACCCTTGGTGTCTAATCAAGTTCTTCATCCTTCATCTTTGGTGTATATATAAGTTCTTGGCCTGACTTTAATTCTATTAGTTTAGCAAAAATCCCCCACTCCTGATGTCTCCTCTTAGTAATTTTCCATCGGCTCACTCCGTCACTCTGCTCCTTGACTAGAAATTACCACTCGTCCTTGTTGCATTCAGCATTGAGCCTGATCCCTACTGCAATAGTCTTGAACAAAGTCTTCCTTATCATTTTAACAAGTGTCAGAATAATTTTCCCTTTAACAACAGCAGCCCCAGGAAATTGATACACTCCCCTTCCATATGGGATTTTATTTGTTTATTTGTTTTGTTGGAGCGACACATACACACACAAAATGAACATCTTGCCAAAATTAGTGTTGAATGGAATGATGTCATAGGCTAAGAAATCCTGCAAAAAAACAGGTTTAGTGAGCTGAGGCAGGGAACAGAGATGCAAATGTTATCCCTTTTAAAAAGCAACAAAGCCACTGTTGTTCAGCCCTGATTGCCTCTCAGAAAAAGTGATGCTGCTAGAGGCATAGATCTAACTGGCATGCCCAGAAGACAGAAGTAAAAACCCTTGGCTTCCCAGGTAAAGTCTGGTGTAGGTTGTGTAGCCCCATCCAGAGTCTTGACTTGTAGACCTAGGAACCCTTTGTAAGAATTTTCTCTGCACTATGAAGTCTCCTTGTGGAGCTGCTTTTGTTGTCCTTGTGTGTTTTCCCATGACTATGAGTCTTAACACTCTGGCATTACCAGAGGCGCTTTCATGCCATCTTCAGAGACAATAAGTATGTGCAGAACTAAGGCGCCTCTTTCCTGAGGGAGAAGGGAGGGAGAAAGAAGGGAAAGGAAGCTCTGGGAGTGAACAGGTTCCGGGACTGCTGTGGGTGAGTAGAGCAGAGCAGGTCCCTGGGGCCTGTGGTCAAGGACAAAAGTTGGGCACAAAGGGCTGGGCCTGCGCAAAAGGAAACACAGGAGAAACAATCAGGAGGCCTTTTATTCAACCTCAAACATCACATCAATAATGAGCATTTTCCAGGTGAATCAACAGCTAAGATCACGGGGAAAGTGCTGTCTTCCAAGTCTAGGAGTCCTTCGCAGGCTGGTTTGAAAAGACCGACAACCAACATCCACGTAGGTGCTTATGGAGGCAGATAATTCCCTGACATGCTTTTGCTTTTATTTTGTAGTCCATGGGAATGATGGACGGTTGAGAATAAAGTATGTGGGAAATGAGATAAAGAGGAGACATTGCCCTTACCCGGAGTACATGTCGGTGCTCAGGTGGGGCACATAGGTCTTAAAGATAAGTAGAGGGTGAATTGATTGTGGCAACATGCGATTTGTTTCCCTCTCTTCCTCGTTGCCTCCTGCTCATCCCGGTGAGGAGTGTGTCTTCCAGGCAGTTTGTCCTGGGCTATTGGACTATGACCTACGGATAACTCCCCAAAATGAGAAGCTAAAAGGCTGATGTCCCTGAACTTGCCCTCCCCTTTCTCCTTCCCTGTCCTCCTCACCACCTTCCCAAACAGGTCCACAGAGGCAGCCCACTGCGGACTGAGTAGCCAGGGCTGGAAGAGCTGGTAACCTAACACATGTGCGTCTGTGTGACTCCCCCTCCTCCCTGTGAATCAGTCACCAAGTCTTTGGCAGCGTGTAAAGGACGGGCCTGACTCAGCTGCCTTCAACAATAAGGAAATTGACTATCACACTCAAAAATAAATTCAAAAGGATGACCAGTGGCTTAATAATGTAATGAAGGTCCTGGGGTCCTTCTGTCTCTCTGCTCTGCTCTTCTCCGTGGTCACATCTTTCTGAGGCCAGACAGGACAGACTGGGCAGAATCGGGTGGGGTGCAGGCTGCCCTGGGACTGCGGGGTGTGGGCTGCCCTGGGACTGCACACACACATGACGGCAGATGCCAGGGCCAAGCAACAGCATAGTCTCAGACTCACTGAAAACCGAAGGCCAAAGATTAGAGATGAAAGCCCAGCCAGTACAGAGAGGCCAAATTGGAAAAAGAACCCCAAAGATAAAGGAGTCAGGTGAGAGTCTGGCCACAAATGGCCAGGGAGGTCTACAGGCAAGTGGATGCAATAAAGTGAGGAATGAAGACAAGCACAAGTGAGGTCATGTCAGGAGGTTAAGGAAACTTAAATCATCATTCCTGGGCTCAAGGAGGGACACTACCAAACCTGGCATGTTCGTGCCAGGATGAAATACTGCTTTGACGGTGTCGTGGAGCAATGCCAGAGAAATTTATTCTAACTTTTCCACAATTCTTCATCCACATCACTGTCTCGCAGAAGATGCCACACCCTTTTGTCCTTTCCTGGATAAGATGAATTGTGATCAAAATGATGACCACCTTGTTTTCCCTACAGATGGATGTTCCAGCTGGGTCTCCCTTCCTGGGAACTGGCTCCTCATAGCTCAAGCAGGTGAGCTGCAAAGGTCTCCTCTCCGTCCCTTCCACCATGCGGCCAGCACCCAGTAAGCAAAACATTCAGCCTTATCCTTTTCCAAAGTCTGGACTCATCTTCATCTTTCCCACGTCATGCCTCTCCTCTTCCTCTGTGGCTGGGCTTACTCAGCTCCTGAATTCTGGCCTTATGTCCTGTGCCTGGGCCTATCCTTGCCTCTGGACAGATTAAAAATTTGACATCTTTTTACCCAATCAACTTTAGTGACTTCTCTTATTTATATAAAAAAATTAAATTAAAAGTCACTGAGTTTGTCTAGACAGACAGAGAAGATGCATTTGTGAGCCCCTGACTCTCACCTCTTCTGAGATAGCATTTAGCAGAGAAGCTAGAACATGTCTGATTCACCCAGGATGTCGTGTAGAATCAGCCGGATGATACATGCTTTTTTGGTGAAC
>CAUYSK010076874.1:0-16123 GCA_963575035.1 Avahi laniger
TCCCAGCTACTCGGGAGGCTGAGGCAGGAGGATCGCTTGAGCCCAGGAGTTTGAGGTTGCTGTGAGCTAAGATGACGCCACGGCACTCTAGCCCAGGCAACACAGTGAGACTCTGTCTCAAAAAAAAAAAAAAAAAAAAAAAAGAAATATTTACAAAACATTTTCTGTAATATGAGATTGTGAACCTATTTTTAGTCCTAGTGGCAATTTGTATGCTGCATTCTCTTAGATACAATACAAACTACAGTGATACAATACAAACTTCAGTGATAGAATATATTTTTCCCCTGGGGGGAAGGGGTTTATGTCATTTTCACACAAAGCCTGGAAACACAGCGTGTGGCAGAATGGAGCTGTCTGTATGTGCACTTGTGTAACGAGGGAATGTTCTCGGGATTTTATAGGAATGTGTCACACGTGTTAAGGAGGCTGGCTGGAATCGCTCACACCTATAATCCTAGCACTCTGGGAGGCCAAGGCGGGAGGATCGCTTCAGGTCAGGAGTTCAAGACGAGCCTGAGCCAAGAGCAAGACCTGTCTCTACTAAAAATAGAATAAATTAGCCAGGCATGGTTGTGTATGCCTGTAGTCCCAGCTGCTTGGGAGGCTGAGGCAGGAGGATTGCTTGAGCCCAGGAGTTTGAGGTTGCTGTGAACTAGGCTGATGCCATGGCACTTTAGCCCAGGCATCAGAGCGAGACTCTGTCTCAAAAAAAAAAAAAAAACGTGTTAAGGAAACTACAATTACGTTAAATTCTAGAATTTTTAACAGCCTCATAAAATTATTAAGTACATTTTGTCAACATAATAAAATTGCCTTTTAAAAGAAATTAATTTTTAATTTGCTTTTCTATATCTTGTATGAAAGGCCAAAAAGTTTGAATTTTACTAGAGTCCCTGACCTCTGCTCTTCAAAGCAGCACAGGCACGGTGCCTTTCTCAGAGAATATCTTATAAAAGGAAAATAAAGGAGGGGTACTATGTTGGGATTCCATGGTGTACCTGGCACTGTCTTAGGGTTTCGGGGACACAGGCATTGTTGCCGTCCTGCTGATGAAGACACTTGTCCGCGCTGGTTCAGTAACTTGCCCCCGGTGTCCCCGCTAGGAGGCAGCGGCTCAGGGTTCCCACTGAAGGTTTGCATCTCCCTTTTCCTCCCATTGTGCCACTTCTTGCATGCTATGCTTTAGTTAATGCAAATGTGCGTAGAATTCCCTGTGTGTACCTTCCTCTTCACTCCTTATTCTTGGCTCATGTAGACGGATTTTGTTTTTGCCTGGAATGGTCTCTAGTTTCTTTACAAGTGTAATTCATCTTTCAGATCTTGATTACAGCATCATCCGACCCCAGCCACGCAGGGCAATGTGTCCTCCACTCCTGTTTAACTCTGTGCCTGCCCTTCTCACATCATCATTGAATTGAGACAATACTAGCTGCTGCGACAGATAAAGTCCAAAATCTCAGTAACTAAGCGCCGTGCAAGCTTATTTCTTACTCATGGAAAATCCAATCAGGTGTTCAGTTGGTGGCCTTCTACTTAGTGATTCAGGAACCCAAACTCCTTTTATCTTATGGCTCTGCCATCCCCTAAGACTTTTTTTTTTTTAAATAAAAATAAAAATTAAAAAAATAAATAAAAAAACCTGCAGTTCCCCTAAGACTTTGCAGTCCTTAGTTTCCAGGCAATAGACAGAAAAAGAGAGCATACATGAAGGATTACATGAGAGGATTTTACGGAAAAGGACTAGAAATAACATTCCTTTTTGTGCCCACATCTCAGCCACATGCCACACTGACCTACGAGGGAGACTGGAAAGTGCCAACCATGGGCCTGGGCAGCAGAGTAGACTAGTTTGGTGAACATATATCTTTCTCTGTCCCTCCCTTGAAAGACAGAGGCTGCATCTTAGTCATCTTTGTGTCTCTTGTCCCTTATACAACATAGAAACCCAGTATAAGTTCAGTACACTTCACCGATTGTTAAGCGATGGGGTTGCTGTCTCATGTTTCTAAAATTGAAACTTGCCGTAATTTATTATAATTGCTTAGGAATTTTCTATCATTCTCTGACTAGACTGCAAGCTCTAAGCATAGGAACTATCTGAGACTGTTCACTTCGGAATCCCCAGCACAAGGACTAGAACATAGCAAGAGCTTACTAGATGTTTATTAAACGAATGAATGAATGAATGAATGAATGAATGAAAGAATACTTGAAAAGAGGGAGAGAGTTTGTCTGGGTGGAGTTAGGTAATACTAACTGAGAAGGTGACTAATTGAGAAGGTTAGATTTTGAATGACTGCTATTATTAATAATAGAATTTCACCAAGTATAAAAAGCAAAAAATGAAACTCCAGGCAGCATTGATAGTGGTGTTTTGTTATTGTCATTGTTTTGTTTGTTTCATGAGTAGAAATTTAGAAAACAATCAAATGTTTACAAGCCCGAGTTTTTTTAATTCAATATTCAAACATTACAATTGAACTTTGGGGAGGAGAGGAGGAGAAATATGTAATCTTTTAATTGATATAATTTCTATTGACTAAAAGAATGGCAATGAAAGCCTTAGCACTAAAACTTAGCTTCTAAAATATTATTTTCTGGACATTTTTGAGAAATTCCAATACAGCAGCATTGTTCCGATTGTTCGCTCTCTGTGAAGATTCTGCACTGTATCAAGAAGCTAGAGAGAGAGAAGCCAAAGAAGGTTCCTCATCAGAGCTTCTCAGAGCTGGTTCTGTGTCAAAATCACCTGTTATATTGGTTAGGATGCTTTTGGGTGCAAATAACAGGATATTCAGCCAAAAGTCCCTTCAAAAATACAAATTTACTTTCTCATGCAATAAGATGTCTGAACGTAAGTGAGTCCAGGGTTTGTTCGATACTGTCAGGGCTGTAGGTTGCTTTCTGTGATTAGCCAGTTTTAACTTTTCTTCATAGGTAAATGATGGCTGCTGGAATTGTTCTGGGAAGTGCAGTCCACAACCACAAGTCCTCTCCCCACCGTACATACATGAGTATTTGAACACAAAAGAGGGGAGGTTTTTCCTCCTGCCTCTCTGTCTTTTTATTAAGAAGGAAAATCTTACCCAGAGGCCCCCAATAGCCTTGCTGACAAATTCCACTGGCAAGAATTGAAGCGTGCTCATCCCTAAACCAACAAGTGGCAAAGAGGCATGGTGTTACAGAGAATGATTTAGACCCATCATAATTTATCTCTAGGGCCGGGGAAGGGACCCACTGGCATACCTGAACCAGTGGTATTTAGATAGGCAATAAGTCATGTCTGCCACACTTGGGGGAAATTCAGTCTCTGGAGATTCTGATTTTAGTAGGCCTAGAAAAAATATTTTGAATTTTCAATGAATACATTTGCCCTCAGTGGGGAGAGAGAACAGAAAGGAATGAAGCAAGCACTGGGTCCCTTCTTACTTAGGGATAATTTCCTTTTATTCATATCTCATTATATAGTGTTTTACTTCATGATGAGTCAACCAAATCACTAGGTCAGTTAACCAAATAAAATAGCAGTTGTTTGGTAACTTGGCCTACGCAGTTGACACACCTGACGCTTTCAGATAAGGTAGTTCTCATTCAGGGAAATGTTCTTAGTCATTTCAGCAATTTAATTCTGACAAAAAGTTGTGAGCCCTGCTCTGCAGCCTGATCTGAATTCCTCACTGCTATGTAGGGCTCCTTTTAGGAAATGAGCATTTGATCAGAGTTGATAAGCACAATCCAGAAACTAGAATGTTTCTATATGTTCAGTGTGAGACTGAAAGCTTATACTTTCAACACATGAAAGGATGAACACCAAAGGTAGGAGATTGTTGTTATTACCTTATAGAACATTTAACAAACAATCATGGTGATGCTTTTTCAAAGGCATGAATACAGCATACAGAGTACTCCAGCAAAGTGTTAGTTCATTTGTGCTGCTCTAGCAGAATACCAGAAACTGAATAATTTCTAAATAATAGGAATGTATTTCTCACCATTCTGGAGGTTGGGAAGTCCAAGATCAAGGTGCCAGCAGATTCAATGTGTGCTCTTTGCTTGCAAAATGGCACCTTGCTGCATCCTCGCATGGAGGAAGGGTTGAAGGCTGTGTCCTCACATGGAAGGGAAAGAGCAAAAGAGCCCAGGCTGCTCCTTTCAACTTCCTTTATAAGGGCCCTAATCCCCTTCATGAAATGGAGCACCAGTGACTTAATTTTGCCATTTGAAACAGGCCACATTTTTTTTCTAATAAGGGTTGTGTATCAGTTTAAATAATGCATTATCTTGATTGAGAAGTAGAAAAAAAATCTATTGTTTCTGTGGATAGACACGAACTAATGCCTTCTCTTAGGGATGGGGAACCTATGGCTTCCCAAAAGGCCCTACCTCTTAATACCATCACTGTGGGGGTTAAGTTCTAACATAGGGATTTTGGAGGGACACAAACATTCAAGCCATAGCAAGCAGTATGTGTAAATTCTTAATAAGATTACCCCATTAAATGTCAGTCTGTCCGTATTGCAGACAACAAATAACAAGAATTACCAGTCTTTATCCATGCAGTGATCTTTTAGCAGTAATTGAAATGAAAGCAGGAGGCATATTTTACTTGACCAAGACTCTGTGGACATTTGCAAATTGAGTTCTTTTATTTCCTCTGGAATATTTCAGAAAGCATTTAAAAACATTTGGATTAGTAAGATAACCTGAGAAGGAGAAAACTTATTTAACAAATATCTCCCTGTATGTGAAAGCGTATTTACAGAAGTGGTTTCTGGGAGCAGAGTTGAATTAACAGGACTCTTGCAGTTCCATTTGTAGGATTTAGGGATAGGGTTTCATTTGATGAAAAATATTTGGCTTAAAAATATCTGAAAACTACTGTAGATGATTCTAGGCAGTTCTCCATCTTTTTCAAAAACCGCAAAAGCAAAAAATGACCTTAAATTGTGGCAGGTAGAATTAAGTTACCTCAAATCAAATCACTCTCATGGATCTATCAAAATATTACCAGGGAAACCTAGATCATTTCATTTCTCTAAAGCTTTAAGAACTGCATAGATTATTCTTAAATGTATTTAAAAATAAGAAAATCTTACTACATCTTAACAATATGGAAAATAAAAATGAAAGTCCAACCACTGCAATTCCATTTCGCTTCCCAAAGGCAACTAGTGGTAACACACTTTTTTTTCTGTTTACTTACATACACGTACATATAGAAAACCGCTCACATTCTTCATCTGTTAAGTGTAGTTTTCTCTCAAGCGTGCACAAAATATTAAGGAAATTTTTTTCAAGTTCGCAGCTCTATAATTTTTGTGGTATATGTCCCTGATAGTGGAAAATAAAGTTCAAATTAAGCCAAGATAGTTTCTAAGTATGTGAATCAGTCCTGTAGGAAATTCTAAATATTGGGTATGCTAAAGAGGAGCATGAATGGTCTACAGCCTTCGCATGTATTTTTAGAAAACCCCTGACCTGCTAACCTATGAGTGGGCATTCACACAGTCAAACCTCACTCTTCTGTTGAAACCTGTGTTTGAGCTATAGGGCTTTGATTAAATTCCTGTTATTTCCTGAATTCATGAGATCTGCAAAATTTTGCCATTTGAAACAGGCCACTTTTTTTTTTCTAATAAGGGTTGTGTTATCAGTTTAAATAATGCATTATCTTGATTGAGAAGCAGAAAAAAATCTTTTGTTTGTGTGTATAGTTACGAACTAATGTCTTCTCGTAGGAGTGGGGAACCTGCAATGTGACCTTCTAGGTCCTTAAGTGCAGCCTTTTGACTGAATCCAAATTTTACAGAACAAATCCTTTTATTGAAAGGGGTGCAGTAGAGAAAGATGAAGCTTTTCTGGCCTCCTTTGGTGCTTAAAAAGGAACAATCTTGAAATCAGAAGGCTGCAGATTCCACCAATATTATACAACCTAAATGGATTAACAATTTTTTCTTACAATAAACTCCATAACATTTGCAACAATCGGAGAGAGTAAAGCTAAAGATGATGTATGGTAGAAAATAAAAATACTCATATTTGCTTTTGGAATGTGTTTTCAAACTTACAATTGAATATAAGCATATTTGAATGGGATTTCAAAGTACTGTAGCAGAAACTGTAAAAATATGTAGTGATCTGGTAGAAATGATATGAAATCAAAGATATAGCTTAAAGAACTATCTTGTTTCACACATTTTTATACAGTTTTACTATGAAGCTTGGCTGATATTGGTTGTGTTAGAAGAGCTATTCATATTTAGCTTCTCTAGGTTTTATTTAGTTTTCTCATTTGAATATTAAAGAGATAGGGCTGGGTAAATTCTAAATGCCTTCCCAACTTTTATTATTCCATTAACCTATGATTCCTAGTTACTTAAAAATCACCTAGTTTCTCTGTATTTCCCTTACTTTTCAATTTTTCCATCCCATACACCCTATATCTCAGATAAATTCTTAATAGCTGCCTTGAACCTTCCCCAGTATCAAAGAAGTAGTTTAGTGTTTGGATTTTAAAAGACCGCCATGAATACAATGAAAAAATAATGTCCATTACCTACAATATGCCATTTTACCAGCACTGTTTAAAAAGAAAACATTTCACTAAATTAATTTTCTGGATAACTGACCCCATTTTATTGAATACAAAATTTTTGTTTAGTTTAACATCTTCTTTCAAGAAAATTTCTAAATTGTACTATGTATTTTAATGCCTTTTGAAACAGAAAATATAGTCGTAATTTTTTCTTTTAGTTTTCTTGAGGATGCAGAATCACCTTTCTAAACATCTGTTATTATCCAGGAGATCCTTCAGGGCCAATTCAGTTATGAAGGTTCTTACTGAGGCCTCATTTGGTGGCAAGTAACAGAAATTCAACTCAAACTGGCTTACTAAAAGGACTTTATTGGCTCACCTAACTCAAAAGTAGCTGCTTCCAGATGTACCAACAATGTTGTTACTAATTTGGAGTTTTCTCTCTCTCATTTCATATTGAAAATCTGCTTTGCTCTGTGGTCTCTTAATTCTTTGGTAGCCTTTTCCTGGGTATCAGAATGATTTAGTCTAGGTTTAGTCAGCCCAACAGAAAGAGAACTCTTTCCTAAAGGTTCCAGTAAGCACCCCAAGCTGACTCTCATTGGCCAGGTGTGGGCTGCATGCTCATGTCTGAAACCACTGCTGTAACCAGAGGAGCCCCCTCATTGACAGGGCTGCCCTCTTCTCTGGAGCATAGGTAGAGGTGGCGGTTGGGAGGTGAGGCTGACAGTCGCACATGATCACATGGTTGGAGAACAGGGGAGGCATGGATTCCACAAAAGAAAATTAGTGTGTGCCATTAGCAAAAAAAGGGGAGTCAAGATGCTTGGCAGGCCAAGACTACAAATATTATATCCCCTGTGGAAACACATTATCTCACATTTTGTGGTCTGGGCTTACTATCTTTTTGATCACTTTCACTGTGAGCTATCACTCCGGGTGCTCTCCGTTTGCCTCTATTATAGCAATGTCTTCCTGCATTTTAATTTATAACATCTTATCTTCTGAGGGTTTGGAAACCAAATGAGCAAAGTCATTAGAATTGTTTTCAAAATGAGAGTTAATGGGCTCTGAGTGAGACCTTAAGAGCCTCTCTAAGAGTAAGGAGTATAAACTTTCTACCAAGGATTTCTTTTTTTTTTTTTTTTTTCCCAGCCATGGCAGTATTTTATTTGGGAAATAATATGAGACAGAATTGTTCAACTCATAACTTCTCTGGCCACTAACATTTACACTTCACCTGCCAAAAATAGAAACTTAAATTTCTTGTAGAATGCATTATAGGAGAAAGCAGTGATACCGAGAGGTAAAAAAAATTGCATTCATAATATATTTTACTTCAGTAGTTTTAAAATGGATATTAACCTGTAATTATGAGCAATAGTAACTTTTATGCCTCCCATCTTGTCTGATAATATATTCTGTATACTAACTGGCTATATATTCTGTATGATAGAAGTTGCTAAGTTTCATTTTTCTGCCAACAAGAAAAGTATACTTTTATTTATGGGAAAAGGATTGAAATACTCCTAGAGATACTTTTTTTTTTTAATCTAAAGCTTGATTAACAATAACAATTCTGCTTGCTTTCTAAAAAGGTTTTTTTTCTTTTAATAATATGCCTAATAATCACCACTATTTTTTCCAGAAAAAAAGTAAATGCTGTGTTCTATATTATTATAGTATTTTGGTGTACTGTCCCTTATTTTTGATATCTTTAATATTTTTTACATCATGAGACATCATTATCATCTTTCTTGATTGTCATCTAAAGATCAGCTAATCATCTTTATTTGCCTTAAAAAATATTTTACTGGCTGGATATTTAATCTTGTTAGTTTTGTTATATACTTGTTTTAGTCTAGTTTAATTTAATTCAAAAGAATCCTAGCAGTATGGTATAAAGGTCAGATTTTCTGGTCTAAACAAGTCAAGACCTGTATAAGCTATTTGGCCAATCGAGTTGGAGGCATTCATTTTAACTTTATTGTTCTATACTTAAACTATGTAGTTATAAGCAATTTATCAAAACAAAGAATAAAGATGAAGGCATTTAAATGGACTACAAATGATTCTGACTTGTAAACTAGGGAGGCCTCTTGTGTTTGACCTTAAAGATCAGAGAAAAAGGTGAAGGCAGTTTGATTTAACCACTACCACCCCGATTATAGGTTATATCATTCTTCCTTTAATTCTCTCAGAATTGCTCTCAGAGCTAAGTGTCATAATTACCACATTGTCACTAATGATATAAACAAGAACATATATGTAATCAGAGGTGAGAAGTCTTTGGAGATTCCTTAAACTGGTTTAAAAAAGAAGATTGGGAAAGAAACAAGACTAAACCAATACGTATGTTATTCAGCTTTGAAGGTAAAACCAGGAACAGTTTCCATTTTGCATCTTAACAGACAAATCTACAGCTTATAAGCAGATGAGATAGTATTACTAGTTCTACAGGGAACTGGGAGCTAGCTATATAGACTACCGACATGTATGTAAATTTCCTCATTTATCACTAGAGTGACTCAGTGCTGTACAAAGCTGTCCTGGTATTCAGGTGCTACAATGTTAGGAAAACAACCAGGCCAATCTCCATTCAACATCATTTCTTACTTTGCTTGAATACTATTGATTGATTGATTGGCAGGATCTTGCTTTGTCACCCTGGCTGGAGTGCAGTGGCATCATCATAGCTCACTACAACCTCAAACTCCTGGGCTCAAGCGGTCCTCCTGCCTCAGCCTCGCAAGTAGCTGGGACTATAGACATGTGCCACCATGCCTGGCTAATTGAATACTAATCATTTGTATTAATTTTCTTAAGTATTATTTAGTATTATTTCTTAAGTATTATTTATCACACCGGCACAATGGTACCTCCTGCTGGTCTTATTGTACAGAAGTTATAAATAGCTTATACAACCTTACCCTGCCCGCTTCCCCATAAGCGTTACGCATGTTACAGTCAGGCAGTAACATTTCCCTACATATAGTGCTCAGATACATTAAAAACATTTAAGAATTATATAAAATCATACATTACATGAAATAGAACCATAAAGATTATCCTAAATATAAGTACAGAGAAAATGCATGCAGAATGAGCACCGTAAAGTACATAGCCTGTGGGATATATAATTTTAAGTTTGTATGTCCTGCAGGATAGTAGCATACATCTTTTCCTACCCAGAGGCAAAATATATTTTCCAAAAATCTGGACACTGCCCACTGCGCTAAGTTTACATTAGAGTTTGCAAACAAACTTACAACATAATTCCATATTTTTAAGATATCAAATATGTTTCCAAACTGGAGACCATCCTCCTAAGTATGGCAAGAATGGAAAAGCAAACACCACATGTCCTCACTATTATTTTGGAACTAACTGATCAACGCTCATACGTACGTGTGGCCGTAAAATTCAACGGAAACCAAGCAGGCGGTGGGGAGAGGAGGGGCAAATTCACACCTAATGGGTCCAATGCACACTATCCGGGTGACGGACACACTTACAACTCTGACTCAAACCGTACAAAAGTAATTCGTGTAACCAAATCTTTTGTACCCCTGTAATATTCTGAAATTTTAAAAATAAGTTCCCAAGGCAGCATTGGTAAAGTGATTATACCGCAGGGAGCCACGCTGCAGCGCGCGGTCGCCGGGGCGGGAGGGCGCAGCTGCGACCCAGAGGCGACCCGGCAGCCCTGCGGGCCTGGGCTCCCCACCGGGCTTCGCGACGTTTCTTAGGCCCCTTGAAGGTCGCGTTTGCGTATTTTCTGATTTCTTTGCCGTGACCGCCTTCTCAGCAGAGGGCGTACCATTGTCATCTCAAGGCCCAATTGCTATGAGCAATAAATGCCATGGGGGGAGGGGGGCAAGGGCAGCATACGTAACCTGAACATCTGCACCCCCACAATATGCTGAAATAAAAAATAAATATATAAATAAATGCCATGAACACGATTGCTTGAAGTAAAGCTAGTATTTCTGTGATTTTCCTAGATTTAAAGTGAGCTTGCGAAACGAGACAGGCGGTCTAAATGGTCTTTTGGAGCTGGAAACTCTGCAGAGAATAAACAAAGCTGACTCGTTTAATTAGAGGACTGGTATTTCGTTTTACCTTTTCTTCCTGCCGTTCCTCTCCGACCTCAAATAAATGCCTTGGCATCCATGCTGCAGATAATGGGAGAATGGGGAAGTGTTTTTGGAACACAGAACTATATAAATTTCCACAGATAGCGTATATTGTGCCACATGCCAAGTTTGGGTTGTTTTTGTTTAAAAGGACCATAGTAACATTAATAAAATAAGTTCTCAAAGGGTTCATTTATACCAATAGTTTGTGTCTACTGGAAATAATCATTTGTACTTGGTTACGATTTAAAAATATTCTTTATAAGTGGCAGAAGTAGTTAGCTGATTTTGAGAATTTGATAAAGAAGTGATTCTAGTGACACTGCCCAAGAATTTCTATGTAATTCTCCTAATAAGAAAGACAAAGAAATGACAATGGCAAGTGTCACATCCATCTACCTAAGAAGTGGGCCTTGAAAGAAGGAGGCTAAAAATGAAGTATAATCAATGAGATTAAGTAGTAAATTCTTCAGGATTGAAGAGACCTTGTCCTGCTTAATAAGAAAAGCAAGAAGATTCCTAGAGAGTCCTGGTAATCTGGGAGAAGGAGTATGCGTGGCGAGCAGTAACCAACACTCCTGAATGCTTGCCGTGTGCATAGTTAGGACTGTTCTTGTCACCATTTCGTGGCTAAGAAATTCATCACAAAGAGGGCAAGCAATGGTGTGTGGCGGAGCTGGATTTCGGAACCAGCTTTGTCCAAGTCCGGAGCCAGCAGGCCTCCTCACCGTGAGACTAGGGTTCTCTTCAGAAGGCAAAGACCCGGTGCCATGGTGTGGGATGTGCTATCCTGACTCTCTGGCCTGACCTCGCGTGACTCTCAGCCTCCTGCCTCCGGCTGCAGCGAAGCTCCCTTTGTCCTCCGCTGGCTGGTACACTTCCTTGCCTTTAAGACAAGTGTTCTCCGAGCCCAACATTTTCCTATCGAAATGACTTTCTTTCTCATTCGCAGTCTGAATTTTGGAGCAAGATTTTTAAATTTAAAAATCGTATATACACATATATCATTAAATAAACATATTTATTAGAAATCATATATAACAAAAACTAAACTGAAGGGTTTTTTTGTTTTGTTTTTTTAGAGACAGGGTCTTGCTATGTCACGCAGCCTGGAGTGCAGTGGCATGATCATGGCTCGCTCTAAGCTTCAAGTTCTGGGCTCAAATGATCCTCCCACCTCAGCCTCCCGAGTAGGTGGGAGGTGCATGCCACTACACCTGGGTAATTTTTTAATTTTTTTGTAGAGATGGGGTCCCGCTATGTTGCCTGGGCTGAGCTTGACTGAACTCTTGGCCTCAAGTGATTCTCTTGCCTCGGACTCCCGAAGTGCTGGGATTACAGGCATGAGCCACTGTATCCAGTCTAACCTGAAGGTTTTTTAAGATGCCATTCTGGTTGTCATTGTGTTTTGTAAGGAAGAAAAATGCTGGTGGTGGTGGAGGTGGTTAGTAGTGCTGGAAAGATTTTGATGTTCTTTGCAATTTTAAATGCAAACTTTTTACCACTTTGTTGAACTGAGAAAATGATTGCTCGAAGCAGGACTCCTGTCTATGAAACAATTCATCCTTGTCTTTATGGCCCAGTATAGTGCCTGGCACATATTAGGCACTCACATATGTGTTGCATTAAATTTTCCCTTTCTTTCATGTAATTATTTCTTTGGTTCTACCACAGTTTGTAGTTTGTACCTCTATCATAATACTCATTGCACTTGTTGTATTAGGAATAAGTTTACTTCCTAGTAAAAAGAAAAGTTGACTAAAATAAGGGTTTAAACAATTACCTCTAAACTTGGCAGGCCAAGACTAATGAGTAACTGGAGGATGTCATCAAGGAATCAGCTTCCCCTGTCTCACTTATCTGCTATCCTAAGCATGGGACTTTTATTCTCATGGTTGAAAGATGGCTGCCGGCCCTCCAGACATGGTATCTACATTCAAGGAAGGAGAAAAGGAAATATTAGGGGGCAAAGAGTAGAAAGTATGATCCTCTAAAGGCCTCCTCAGGGACTCCCACTTATGTCTCATACATAGAACTATGACATATGGCCACCTCTAGCTGCAAAAGCGACTAGGAATTAGAGTATTGTATTTGGCTTGCAGCCTCTATGGCGTGGAAAGCCATGGGAGGAGAGATTGAAGTAGGTGTTTATTGAGCTAACCTATCTGCCTTACAGGCGTTCTAGTTACTTGGTATAATTTTACCTTTCATGATATACCGTAAACCTATGGAAGACAAAGGATGTGTTTTGGTGATCTTTGATTTGCCCATAATAATTAGCAAGCGACCTCCATAGCCCTGATCGTAGTTTCTAAGACATTGTGGCTACTCAGTCAATGGTGTTGTATTTTTTAACTTTACTTTAGAAATAAGAACCAGGCAGGAATTAGTGACTCTGGTTCCTTTGAAAATTATGGAATCCAGAAATTTCCCTTTAGTGACTCATCCCTCATACCAACATTGGAAAATTACCTGGAACCCTCCTGCTTCTTCAAGTTGGCCCATTAAAGAGGACAGTTTAATGGTGATATTGTTTGGCATATTTTCAAGTATAACTCAAAAAACAGGATGGGAAAGAAATCATAAAAATGTGATTGGTCAACAAGGGCTTTTTTTTTAAGAGATGTAAAAAGGTGGATAAGAATGAGGATAATATATTGGAATCAAACAAAGAATCAGCAATTGAAGATTAAGAATAGTCTAATTGAAAATATTTTAGCCATTCAGAGTTCTAAGGAAAGAAATAATATAATCCAAAATCTTTGAAATCCAAAGATTTTCAAATTGTTGGTCTATATCTATACTGTTTCTCCTTCAAAACAGATCTTGTTCCTCTTCCCTCTGTCGTCTTCTTCTTAATCATAAATCATGAGGGATGAAGACAAAGCAATTGAATGTGAAGATTCAGAACCATCCACAGGGATAAATCACACAGCCTCTGTGCATCAAGAAACACAGGTAAATCTATAGTCAAATATGTATTAAATAACATCCCAGTCATTTCTTTAAGGAAGCGACTATTTTCAAGCTATGATAGACTCGTGTTTTCATTCTCTACCTCTCAATTAACAATTCTCCCCATTCTTAATCCCCAAACTCATACAGTCCAGGGAAGGTGTGACTACCAATTTTCCCAGCTAATGACATTACCAGCTGGCCCTGTCTGAGACTGGAAAGATTGAAATGCTTTGTGTTCCTGGCCTAATCCCGAGAATGGTTTTGGTTTTTTCCTTCTCTCTGCATTGCTTAAATTCATGTAGATGAATGAATGTGAATTGGTTTTCATCACAATTAGTTATCTTTTCCTGAACCATTTTGGTATATGTGCCAATCATTGTTCTGAATTATATGCTAAATATGCTGATTTTTAAACTCAGTATTACAAAACATAATGAAATTTTATGTCACACAGCATAATATAGGTTGAATGTACCTTATCCGAAATGCTTGGGATCAAAAGTGTTTCAGATTTCAGATTTTTTTGGATTTTGGAATATTTGCATATACATAATGAGATATCTTAGGGATGGGACCCAAGTCTAAATGTGAAATTCATTTATGTTTCATATACACCTGATACATGTAGCCTGAAGATAATTTTATACAATATTTTTAATAAATTTGTACATGAAACAAAGTTAACATTTTGACTCTGACCGGTCACATGAGGTCTGGTGTAGAATGTTCCACTTGTGGCATCATGTTGCTGCTCAAAAAGTTTCAGATCTTGGAACATTTTGGATTGCGGATTTTCAGATTAGGGATGCTTAACCTGTACTAAAAATAGTGACCGTGCTAAATACTCCTAACATAGTTCTTGTTCCCAGCACTAGCTGAATAGCTAATAATAAAATTATGCATTTTCCTTATAAAGTACGTTAGTATGGAAATTTGAATTGTAATGTATGACTCAGTAATTTTTAAACAGTGTTGCAAATATACAGTGTTAAGGATTTTAAAAATTGCTTTAAATATAGGAGGAGACAATTATGAACCTCAAAGGTGCAGATGGAAATGAACCAACAGAGGGAAGTAACCTATTGAATAGCGGTGAAAAAAAGCTACAAGAAACACCAACTGAATCAAATCACTCACAGAGACTGAGACAGACATTGGCTTGCCCTCCTCATGGTTTACTGGACAAAGTAATAACAAATGGTATGTAAATGGTAGGGATGGATTCAGAAAGAGAGGGTAAAAGAAGATGTTGTTTTAATGAGAGATTTCTAACTAATGTGGTTTAAAGGACAAAAAGAAGTTTACTTCTATCACACATAAAAACTACTAGGTGCACAATTCACAATGGTAGGTGGCTCTGCTCTACACATTCAAGGGCCCAGGATGATAAGGTCTACCATCTTCAACCCAGCTTCCAGAATCACTGTGGTCTCCACCATTTAAGCCAGTGGGAAGGAGAAAAGAACAGACATCAAGGACTTTTTCCTTTATTATATCTGACTAATTTCACAGGATTACTTTAGGGCCATAGAAAGCACCACATACTGTTGGTCGTTATTACTGTGAATTCGTACAACTAATATTTGAGCAAACCCAGCACCATTTATACTTCCAAATAAAATTTGTCATTTTATAAGTAAGGTGGTTGTTTTGCAATTCAGCTAATTTAATTTGTTTTAATTTAATTTAATTTAATTTTAAGTTTGCGACAAGATCTCCTCTGTTGCCCAGACGGGAGTACAGTGGAGTGATCATAGCTCGCTACGACCTCCAACTCCTGGGCTCAAGTGATCCTCCTGCAGTGGCTGGGACTGAGGTGCACGTGACCACCTCCAGCTTGAACTCCTGGCCTCAAACCTCCGGCCTTGGCCTGCCAAAGTGCTGGGATTACAGGTGTGAGCCACTGTTTTTTTTTTCTTTAAGAAGATATTATTCCTTTTTATAAGAGAGACTTAAAATTTTTGTTTTATTTTGTTTTTATATTGGGAGATAAAATAGTATGTATTTTCCATGTACAACTTGATGTTGTAAAGTACACATACATTGTAAAATGACTAATCCTAGCTAATTAACATATGCATTACCTCACATAGTTATCATTGTTGTGGTGAGAACGCTTTATATCCACTCTTTTAGCATTTTTCAAGAACATGGTTCTAATGTTCCATAGCAAACTAGGGTTGACTATAGTTATCAACCATATATTGCATACCACAAAGTAGTTAGAAGAGAGGATTTGAAGTGTAACCAATACATAGAAATGATAAATACTTAAGGTAATAGATCCCCAGATACCCCGACTTGATCATTATACATTCAGTGCATGTAAAAAATACATATGTAAAATGTATAAATATGTAAAATATTATATACCAATAAAAGAAAAAAGAATACAACATATTATTTAGTCACCATGTTGTACAACAGATTTTTGGAAATTATTCCTCCTGTCTAACTGAAATTTTGTATCCTTTGACCAACAACCCAAATT